>LVVM01004845.1:13882-29052 GCA_001882365.1 Rhizopogon vesiculosus | reverse complement strand
GCATAGCATGATACCGCGAGACTTATGGATGATGCAAGAGTGTTCTTGAAATTTCACAGCGAGTGAATGATGTGTGTAGACAATAACATTCTGTGACATTCGAGAAGCAACTAAGGCGTTGAGTACTTGATTTGGACACAGGAAGCTATTTGCAGGTATTTGGCTTTGTACAAGAAAGGAACTACAGCTCTATTTGGTCTTGTTGAACCTAAGGCCGCTGACGTCAATCCTTGACAATCCCTGCAGCATATTACTAACTAAGTACATTGGAATGGGACCTAATCTAGCGTTCTGGAAGGTTCTTCTCGCTAAGTCTCATAAAAATTTTCGATGATGTGATATGTGATCGCGGGTCATAACAAAGTCAGAGTAACTATGAGCTGCGGCGCACTCTAAACGCCCTAAATCCGACGAGATTTTGTGTCAGTTCGGCTTTTGAATTCAAATTGAACACGAAAGGCAACTAACTAATTTTCGATGACCTAGATGAGCTCCACAGGGGTTCTGGAGGAATATAAATTGCTGTCATGAGGGAATACACCCCTCTCGTCAGAGCACCCATCACTCACAACTTGAATCAAGCATAGATCAACTTATTAAGCCATGTCCCTTGTTCACTTCCACTACGATCCATTCACCGAGTTCGATCGCCTCTTCGACGATGCGTTCAGCTCTCGCTTCCGTCCCTCGGGTGATACTGGCCGAGCCTTGGAGGCTGGGTCTCGCGTTGGGACATTCCGCCCGAGGTACGTACCCTAATGGAAGGCATCGATTGCATTACTAACTCACGAGTAGGATGGATTTAATTGAAAGTAAAGACAAGAATGAAGTTGCTGCTACATTTGAATTGCCTGGCTTGAGGCGCGAGGACGTTCGCATCGACGTGCAGCAGAACCGTCTTACGGTCTCAGGGGAGGTGAAGACTGCTGAGGAGCGTCAAGAGGGAGATTATGCTGTGCGTGAGCGTGTATACGGAAAGTTCTCTCGTACCTTGCAACTGCCTATTGGAACCAAGGTGAAGCCAGCTTACTACCTTCGCGTGTTGTCGAGGCTCACGTTACCTGCAGCCTGAAGAGGTCAAGGCAAAAATGGAGAATGGAATCTTGACCGTTACTTTCCCGAAGGTTGGAAAGGAGCAGGAGCCCAAGCGCATTGCTGTTCAGTAATCGCGCCATGAAAGGTCATTGATGAAACGTTTGCTATTGTTGAGGGCTGTCCCGCGGTTTGTACGATAGGAATCAATGCATTATTACTGTTGAGTCGAGTGTAGTTGATAGCAGGCAGATGTAACTATGATGCTAGAACATCACCTAGATAACGTCTAAGATGTGGGAGATTGCCGTTGCTGGTACTGACTCCTGAGGAAGGTCCACCACTGAGGTCCATATATGTAATACACCGCACCAAATGCTGCACCACCAAGATGAGCGTAATGATCAAACATCCTAAAAACATAACCAGTTAGCAGCGCTCTCTTTCACACATGCACACTCACCTCCAGCCGCGAGCGATGCCGATTATATCAAGGAGGACGAGACCACCCACACCAGCCTGAATCGGTATCGAAATAAAAGGAGGGAAAATCAGGCTGACTTGGGCGTCTGGAAACGCTAACGCGCTAACTGTCACAGCTGCGTAGATGGCTCCAGACGCGCCTAACGATGGTAAAATTTCTCGCGGAGCGCTGGCAGTCACGGTCTTTGCAGCTGTGCTAGATATTGCAGCAGCAGCAGGGGAGTTCCTTATGGCTGCAGAAGCGGTGTACTGGGTGACAAGGCGAGGGAAGAGCACTTTGCTAGCAGCGACGTGGCTGACTAGGCCAGAGAAAAGGCCAGCTTCAAGAGGTGAGTAAATCAGTTAGCGGGTCTGACACAAGCCTCGTACCGGAGATAAAGAAGGCAAGGAAATGCCACTTGGCGGTAGCTTCCTGCTGATGTTCACGATGTTGTAATTGCTCCAGGGTAAAATAATGCGTGGCAGCCGAGCCTTGGAACTGAAGGGTCAGAGATGTTTGTGATAAAAGCCATCCAGCGTACCAAAGCTTGCTAGGGCCATTGAATTTGCCAATAAGTGGATAAAGGACTTGTGACTAAACGCGCTCGTTAGCAGGGTGTACGAGCGTCCCGACAACGGGTGGTGAGTGAAAGATCGGGTCATGAAAGGTGCTAGTCGTGGTATTTTCCACATAAGATATATAGCTGTGTTCACGCCGCAAATCAACCAGCACAATCTTCTGCCCTCCGGGGCATCAAGGTATGACTGTGCCGCTTGAACGTGAACAGATAGGACGAGGTTGCGCAATGCAAGAGGCCACTCCGCCAGCGTATCCTTGAGTTGATTTACTTGCGTTTGCAGGTACTGAAGAAGTGAAAAGTAGCACGAAGAACTTCGGAAAAGTAAAGTAAAAACGCACCTTGCCTAGCTCTAGATACTGTGCCTTTCTCATATCCTCAGTAGTCGGTGCTCGGAGAGTCCATCTATGCGAGACAGATACCAGCCGTTTTGACCAGTAGTCGGTGTCGACTTGGGTTTGACTTGCCGCTATTGAATATGCGAGTATAGATCCACCAATGAAAAACTAAGCAGCTATAAGCTGAAGAAAGACAACGTAATGAAGTCTGCTAACCAGAACTTGATTCCGTATTTTTGGCCTGTGAACTCGAGAGCTGAAAGACTCTACTTCAGTTGAGCGGGCAACTTGATCGCGAAAAGTCGGCAATATGCTCTGGGATGACTTCTCTGGTGTAATTCGCCCTATTCTCGGAAAGTTACGTGGCAAAGAGTGGACAAAAGAGCGACTCGGAGGATGGATGCATGGACGCAAACAGTGGGGCGTGCGCAGAATGTTGGTAGTACAAAACATAATGCCTTCCGTGCGCGTGCGCGTTGGGTTTGCCGACTGAATAGACAATATCGTCTTGGCCTAATTGGGCGACGGCCCTGTCCCACACTATATCGTTTTTCTTTCCGACCCCTCAGGCTTAATCATGGATATGTAGATCTAGTATGTAGCTGAACATATCATCTGGATAAGAAAGTGTCTGACATATACTCAGAGTGGATTTTCGAAGAGCAACTCATGTTCTACTATATTTCATTCTTGCGGCCCCCTCCCACCCAAGCGGCCCTCTCTGGAGAACCCATCCTCATCACTCCTCAGATCGCTAACGATTTGCGGACAGAATACTACACGGGCGTTCAAGATATATTCTACTCGTGGACCTTGCATTTGCCCAAGCCAAACTCATCTATAATCACAAAGCCCATGAAGCTGACAAGCTGGAGGGCATCTACGATGTACAAGGAAATACCTGTCCCTCCCCCTCGAAATGCTCGTAATGGAGAATACTGGCGTCTCATCCTTAGTCCTCGAATGTCACGAAAAGATCAGGTGCTTTCCCTGAACGATCAAGATCTAGGGCACCAGCCATTCCCTGTCGTCTCCGATCCTATCTTATTCTCCGCTCGCCCAATCAAGGCTACAAAGCAGGAGCGGATTAATAGATCGTATGCTCTAACCACGAATAATGGAGAACATCCTGCGATATTTCATATTGTCGAGCAAACCTCGTTCGACCTCGACAAAGTATGTAAGTCATCAACTTAACAAACAGCTGAATTGAAGCTCCACCAGAAAATATGGGACAGCGGTATTGGCCTTAGCTCTTGGTTAGCACGACTTCACTCTGGGATAGTTGCCGACACTGCCTTGGTCTCAAATGTGAAGAATGTACTCTTCGCCTCCAAGTGTGACGCTCTTGAGTTAGGTGACAGTCTTCAATGAGCAGCATCGTTCACAGTGCTAAACTTTAAGTAGGTGCGGGGACAGGCATAGTTTCTATTGTTCTTGGCATTCTCCGAGGCTTGCTCGATTCAGCTGGAAAATCAGGAAAAATTGTTACTACTGATTTGCGTGAGCACCTAGTGACAGCTCAACAGCGAAACCACTGATTGGAGTAACCAGCGTCTGCTTTACCGTTATTACAGACAAACATTACGTCGAGTCAATCTCTCTACCCTTGCAACGCACCAGAGGCAGCAGTCCTTGACTGGGATGAAACTGAGATTCCCACCCAAGTGAAGTCGTTTGTTAGTGGTATTGATGTGATTGTGTGAGTGTGTATCAATCAACCTGCGTAGATGACAGTTTCAAACTTCCACATCAGGATGGCAGATGTCACGTATAACACCTCATCGTTCCCTTCACTCATTGGAACACTTTCCCGGCTCATCAGGTTTTCACTGAGTGTCGCTCCAGCAAAAGCCCCACTTATCATTCTTGGATACAAGGAGCGAGATGCTGCGGAACGTACTCTTTGGGAAATGGCAGAGAAAATCGGCATACATTTCGAGGAGGTTGCAAAAGTTCCTGGGACAGATGAATCACCTGTTGAGGTTTGGGTGGGGACAATGGTAGCAGATACATCGTGAAGTGAAGACGTTGAGTCACATGATCGAGAGCGAAGTTAGGATCTCATGTGCCTGACTTGCAAACAAGTAGTTCTGAAGAACAGACCGACAAGGGAGCTGTAATAATACATGTGAAATGCGAGGTGAGTAGTTGTACTGAGCTAGAGTTTGTGTTGGTAAGGTATATTTTCGTCGCGGGACATTAGATTTCTCAAAGTGGTGGAAGTGGCCTTCGACAGTGGGGACAGATATTCTAAAGGTGATCGATTAATACGCAACTCCATCTCGTTATGTAAAGAGTTACCTTGATAGCAAGCCACTAGGCGACGGAGGATATCAGTATCTAGAATTCAACAGCGAGAATTTAAGTTACCTTTTCCAGGCACTCCGTATGCTGTTCAAACAGTATGAGCGCGTCTTTGCATATGATTGATATCAAGAACCCACAAATAAATGCTGACAAGGTGCCAGACTATAGCTTCGCCTCGTTCCGACATTATGCAGTAATCCACCAGTAACCTGCTGTAGCTGCTTCTCATCATCAGTATGAATCGCCTCCATGCAAATAGCACAGTCCCCAAGAGATTCATCGGGCGCTTCTGGGTCAGCAATAGAAAGTGGTAGCGGTGGATGATAGTCATATACTTGCACATGGGCGAACTGCAAATCTCAGCAAAAACAAAATCGGTAACTGAGGAAGGCAGCCTACTCGTTTCGGAAGGAAGAACGCCGGTCCGAGACGTTGCTGAAGGAGTACAACGGCGACTTGGAGGAAAATAAACACCGCAAGATACCACATCCAACCTAGCAAATTATAAGTTAACACTAGTTAACCACGACTCGGGACCTACGGCGTGGCTCGACATCAAGTACGTTCTTCGGGCATGTCAAGAAATCTGACGAAATTTTAGACATAAATCGATCACAAATGCACCGATACTCACAAAGTGCATGGAAAAGTCTGCAGAGGGATGTACCAATCATGTACTCTGCAGTCAGTGCACTGCTCCTGCCCTTTTTCACTGATCGCACAATCTGTGGCAGCCAGAAAAGGGAGTACATGCTCGCCACAAATACCAATGCCAGTGAAGGAGTCACGATGACTCGGACGATAAATGTTAGGAAGAAAAACATTCCAAGCCCTAGAGGAACATCAGGAATGATTACGAGAGCACCAGAATGCTTACATATCCGTGCTTGTGGATCCGAGCGAATATGTTGAAACAATAGAGTCAAAAATGTCGGACCAGTTGGTCGAGGAGGAGCTGTTGGTGCTGGTGGACGAGCAGTTTGAGAGGGCGGTGATGGTTCCTGTTGCACTGTCCGCGGAGGGGATGGAGCCACTGCATCCTCAGGTGCTTGAACCTGGTTAATGAGGATGGCATGTTGCTAAGTCATTTCAGTCTTGAAATCCATAATTCATGAAGCAGTGAAAGTACTGACTGATTCGAAAGCAAAAAGCACGCAGGCGACGAATGCAGGAGCCACAAGCGACAAGGAAGGACGCCCATTGGCAAGAATGGCAAAAGTGATATGTCCAGCAAACGAGACGAAATCCACGATAGATTGTGTAAGGAATGTCCATAGGGATACACGAGACAATCCAGCAGGAGTGCGGCTTCGATCAACTTGACGCGAAAGCAATAGCAGCTGTGCCAGATACACACAGGCCGAGATGCCAGCATCTGCGTACAAATCAATAAACTGATTGGGTTAGACAAAACCCACTAACATGTTGCAACCTTGCGGAAGAACGACTGAGACCTTGATACGCAAGCACTCAGTTAGATAACAAAATAAAAAAAGCATAACAAAAATACCTTAACCCTTCCGCATCACGCAGGCGATATAAAATACCGCATTCTTTACTTAAAAGCACACCATTGAGCTTAAGAGGAGGCCGGTTCACTGTCCGTCTCCCAGTTGGTGTCTGTAATTCTGCTTCAAGATCCTCCATATCATGCATGGATATCTCAGATGGCACAATTTGCGCGTAAACGCTGAACCCACAACCGCCTTGCGACTCCCCACCTACAAACGTGATATAATTTCGAGAAAGCAGTATTAACAATTTAACTCACCGGTCGACTCCTGCTCGATAATCCCTGCATCAATCATATCTCTGATTTTGTTAACTCGGGAGATCAATTCGGGTTCTATTGCTCGAGCGGTATCATTCTGGAATGCTTCTGGGACGATTGCTGGGATGTAGCGAATGTCTATATGTTGGCTGATGCAAACATTATATTACGTTGTCTGGCATTATGCTGCTAACGCACCCGCTCGGTTCAGCAAAGCCAAATATAGACCCATTTGCAAGGAAGTGGACGCCTTCAAAATCCAGTTTCATGTCTTCGGAGCTGGCAGGATGGCGAATGTCTATTCTCCCCTGCACCAGGATTCAAGTTATGAAATGAAGTAATGAAACCAGCCTACATGGACCATGGCGATTTTCTCTATAACACCTTTCATGCTGACTGGAGCTCGATCCATGATACTCCATGACACTTTGTCTGAGCCTGTCCAATTCCAAGAGCCAAGATGAGTAACAAGCTCCGCCGGGATTGTGTCGCCCATGAATGTGTCAGCATGTGTTTTCCAAGGAAAACTTGTGGATGCGAGGCTAGGATGGGTGATATTGAAGAAGTCAATCTCGCCGTGCGCAAATCCAGTCACATTCGGAAAGTAAGAGGCCCATTGTGGGTTAAGACGAGACCCAAAGGACATGAATGACTCGACTAGAGGGGTGGCGGCTTTCCTGTCCGGCTGCGGTTTCTTCGGCATCGCTCAAGAAGCAGGAGCATTGAGTACGCACCATTGTGAAATTGGTCTCTGTCCCATTCAGCCAAGCAGTAAAGTTTGACAGCTGGTAGTTGAGAGACTGAAGGGAATCTTGAGAATGATTTCGGGCAAGAAATTCATCTCCACTGTGATTCGTGAGTATGTAGAGCATGAATATTAGGAAGAGAAATGATGGAACAGAGCTCCTCTGTTGTTGTATCCTCGCTGGCTGCCCATCGTTTTCGTTGTTGCGGTCCATAGATATGTGACGTGCGACGTCCACAGCAATTCCATCTCACTATTTATTGATCACGTGCTGTGTGCATCCCGTTGAACGTGACTTCCGAATTGTACCCCAACTTAGTTATAACTTGAATGAAGACAACACCAGACAGTAAGCGTTGGACCCATTTTCACTCAGCCCTTCAGCTTGCCATATCACGCGCAGCACACAAATGGACGCAAGTATTATAGGTTACTCATATTTCCGAGTGGTCATTCTAACGATCGCATAGATATGAAGATTTCCAAGAATGCTTCACGCTCTGGTGCAAGGAGGAACCACACGGTGCAGAGGGTATCTTTAACACCGTTTCAAGGCATATGGAAGACCAGATACACGTTAGTTCCGCGATTTCGTGTGATAGCATCCACAATGACTGATGTCACGCAGCAAAGCTGTGAGAACCTGTTCAAGGAGTTCAATGTCAGAGACAGTATCAACACTCTCCATACCGTTGTATCTGAAGCAAGAGCTCGCAAACAACGCGGGGAAGTGGATGGCAAAGATGTATGGAAAGAAAACCTCGCACCGCGTGCTGCTGTTCGTGCGCGTACAGTTCGGGTGATGGAACCTGAAGTAGAACATTTAAGAGCACAACTAAAGGCTGTGCGTAGTTCTCAAATGCTATCCATAATATTATCTGATTTCATGACAGCTTGAGGAAGAAAACATTGCTCTGTATGCCCAATGTGAGGATAACAATCAAAAGCAGCATGCTGCAGATGCTAAGACAGCGGAGCTACTGGATATCCTGGATGATGTACGTGATTTTTTTCTTTGAAGTATTTGCTTGTTCTAACAAACTGACAGGTTTATGCCAAGTGGAGTCGACTCCCACAGGACGAAATAGGCGTATGGGCTCTTGAATCAGCAGAGAACGTTGGCTTTGCGCAACCACCGTAGACACGCCAGGTGTCTGTGAATGAATAACTATACAAGCTTATTATTAATGTGTGTATCATTTTTGTAAATGGAGGATGTTTGAGGCGAAAACGAAGACTATCTAATGATACCGATCTGATTTAGTTCCTTTCAATGTTTAGCTGAAAGTCAGCAGCATCTTTACGTTCGAGCCTTCCTGTACATATGCTATTAATCGAAAACTCCGAGAAGTACATGCAAACCACGAGCGTGCAGAAGCATAATAATAGGTTAGGCCTTTTGAAAAAGAATGACTGCTCTCCTTGTTTCAACTTCAAGGTCTTACAACAAGCCGGCCCATTTCAATGCCGAGTAAAATTTAGGTCTCCTACATGGTATCAACCAGTAATCACCGAAAAATATAGCAGCAACTGGTTTCGATCCAGTGACCTCAGGGTTATGAGCCCTGCACGCTTCCACTGCGTCATGCTGCTGATAATGACCTCCATATCTATTTTATCTAGATCTGTACGCGACGTCACTTGTCTTCCTCAGTTCATCTCACCATGAGCAACGAGCGGAAGACGACATCCAACGCACTATGGGCATATCTTCTCCAGAAAGATCTCCCAGCGTCGAGCGACTTCTCTGCCACGCCCGTGATCCCTCCAGTGGCACCAGTTGACAGGACGAACACATCCATGCGAATGCTCATTCACGACATGCAGGCGACCCTCGAAAGGTTCTCTACTAGAGTCGACACTTTGCTCGTTAACGTCAAGGACACAAAGACTGAGGTGGAAAACTGCAACCGGATTTCAGAAAGTGAACGTGAACGTATACTCGACGAGATCACGAGTAGTTGTGAGTACACCTTTCGATGATCTGCTTTGGCCGTTGTACGAAACAAACATTCTCATCACTCCTTTTAGCTAAGAAAGTGCAAAACGAGTTGAAAGCTTGCATCGGTGCCCCCTCGCAGGCCCCAGCTCTTGAATTGATCCAGAAATCACAGGCTTCTGCGGAAAGCAGCATACAAGCTCTGGATAAACGCATAGATGCTATTCAATCGGTACCTCATATTTATGCTAAAAGCTCATTTTATTACTAGTACACCGCTGACGGGCCATGGTTGCGTAGCTCATCCAATCCCAGAACCATTCTATGCAAGCCATACAGGACCAACAGCATGCAATACTAACCGCTGTACTCCCACTTCTCCCGCTTGTACAAGCCTTCCCTTTGCACGTGGATCAAGCCAAAGCTTTCATAGCCGATCAGGTTAAAACAACCATGGCCGATAATGTCTCGTGCAGCATGTCATGTCTGAGCAGCGATATCGACAGCATGAAGTCGACGTTATCCAATCTATCTGCGTCTTCTAATAGCATACGAAGTGTTCCTCGACCAACTCCAGAAATTCTGCCTTCTCGATCTGAGTACCATCCCAACCGGAAGCGTACCAATTCGTGGTTAAGTCAAGACGAGACACATCCAGGGCGCTCCCAATCCACTCGCCCCCACTCTTTCGCCCCGCTGCATAGTCCTCGCATTGATCGTCATAAGAAACTGCGATTGGATGGCGTATTACCAGCTGGCTCCCCTCAACTCACGAGACAGTCATCTCATATTGCGAAGTCTCCAAAAGAAAATGTCTCGCATCTACGAAAATCCCTAAATACCGATGGGTCGACCTCTCTAACAGACGACTCTGCAACTAGCAACAGCGATCATTCTGCAGCTCCATGTCCCAGACGGACCACGAGGACCCCTCTCGCTGACATACTGCTTCCTTCTCCAGTCAATCATGTCAATCTACAGTTTCGAAACCCCACCGCTGAGTCTTCTTGTTCTGGCCCTGGAGCAATTTTTTCCGCGGATGCTCAAACAATGCATGCATCCTCTCAGTCGGGCAGACATGCACTTCCATCAACTCAAATGGCGATTCCTACACCGTCAATAGCAGTACCAATCGTTCCGAATATCTCTACTGCGGCTCTAGAACCTGACGACTCTGGGCCGCCAACTACCAACCAAACAAATAGGAAGACGATGCCTGAATCAGTCCCTTCAGTTCTACCCATAACCCCGCCTCCAGTCTCGAAGACTATCAAGTTGGAAGAAGTTCTTCGCTCACCCCTGAAATGTTACATCTCCATTGCCTCGTCGCCGCTGTCTTCCCTTTCTCCGTCTCCTCTGACCCCATTGCAGCCCATCCTGAAGGCTCAAACTCAGCATGCTACTGGCGGAATAGCACGGCACCGAGTTGCTTTTGCTACAGTACAGCCAGCGCCTATACCTGATTCCGCGTCCGCATCGATGAGTTTGCGTGATCGGCGCGCACAGATGTTTATGGTAAGTGCTAGTGCATCTTCACGGATGTTTGGCTTTACAGTTGCTTCCAAGCTCGGACGTACCACCTCCAGTGCAAAGCGCTCCATCGCTCTGGGTTCCTCATCTGATGAGGAAGGTTGAAAAACTCTCGTATTCACCCTTAGAAGCCTCCGATAAGCTCCCTTGCTGGCATTTTCACAAATCAAGAATGCTGTTCTGCTAACATTCCTTTGATGAAACGTAATTTGCAATACAATACACCACATCACCAAATTATACATCTTTGACTTGTTCCTCCAGCCAATCCCATAGCGCCTTGCCGAGTTGAGGATCCTGAGTGTCCTGCCTAGGTGATTTGACGCGGGCCCACGGCACGAGATACTGAAGATATCTCAACATCAGAATGTCACATGAGTTCAGCCCCAATCTTTACCTTTCCATTCAAGCTAGCAGCTTCTGGAGACGTAGCAGCATACAGCTGCGTAAGCGCGCCTTGAGGCGTTGGATAGAGCACCACCACGGACTAACAACTCCCTTTAGCACTAAACTAGAAATAAGGGTCTGGATTACCAAAATTTGCTGGACTATACTCGGAACATGACGCAGCAAGTCCGATCTGATATTGCCGGGATTCAGTGCTGTCGAAATAATACCCTGGTCGCCGTATCGCTTCGCCAATTCAAGAGCGAGAATGATATTTCCCTGCATCATTATCAGATTCATTCCACAGGATGAATGGGAGTACGTTACGAATTTGCTTTGGTTATAAAGTGCACCCGTCGTGCATTTCTTACGAGCTGGGCCATCTTTGAAGGTGTTAAAATTGAGCTTCCCAAATAAATGGGCGCAGGAAGCGACGTTCACAACGCGGACTTTTCCTTCAGGGGTGGCTTTAGCTGTTGAGGTTAAAACGGGGAGCAGCAGCTTTATGAAATAGTAGTGGCCTGGAAGGCACTCATGTATCAGCCTCAGTCAAGCCACTCGAGTTATTTCTCACCAAGGACATTCGTTCCAAATTGGAGGTCGTAGCCGTCCGAAGTCACCAGCTCGACAGGCGGTACCATAACACCACTGAATCTTGATATTCAGCATCACGGATCGCGTCCTGGGAAGAAATTATCGTACGCGTTATTTATCAGTATATGGAGCTGCGTTTCTTTGCTATCACATAGCTCAATTAAAAGTTCCTTGAATTCACGCATCTCTTACCTCAGAAACTCTTCGGCGGATGCTTTGATTGCCCCAAGGTTTCCAAGGTTAAGTTTGAAGAAAAAGGCTTCATTTCCGGTCTCCTGTTTCAGTTGACGGATAGTTTCCTCTGAAGAGGCCTGGTTACGAGCCGCAATGTAAACCTTGGCACCATGTGCGAGTAGGGCCTTGGGATCCGGGTGGACATGAATCGTCAGGGCTCAGTCGATGTTGATGACGAAACGATTCACCTTCACAGTCTCCTTGCCGATACCTGTGTTAGCACCAGTCACAATAACCACTTTTCCTGTCAGGTCTGGAATTTGGTCGACTGAAAAGGTGGACTTTGGAGGTGCTGCCTCGCCTAACCAAGATACTAGGTTTCCCATTGCTTGAAGTGGAATGTTCAAGATGACGGGCTAAGCTACCTTACAAAGTGCATACCACGCATATCATGCATATTCCCACTGCCAGCGGCACTGACAATTTTATGTAATAATAGGGACAACCCTTCCGATCATGATTCCTAACACAGAAAGAAGTAAATTAGGCTGCCTTTGAGAAACATTAAAGCAAAAAAAACGAAAGCCGAGTGTGCGATGACTCCGGCACGCAGAGTACAATAGCACTGTGAGAACGAGTCGGAGAAACTCGACAAGAAACCTTTGGTCAATAGGCATAAAAATATGTTAGATCACAAGAAAAAGAGTTCATAGCAGGTATTTTCACGCGCGCTGATGCACACACAGCAGCTAATGTATCAGCGATACTATAATAATAAAATGTACCGGTAGCACAGATGCGCAGTGCGCGTGAAAACAATCAGAATGCATTGCCCCGAGGAGAGAATGGAAAAAGTCGTCAGAATGTAACATAGACGCTGAAACATACCATGATGCACTCACACGCGAAAACCGAGAAGAGTTGAATGCTGTTGAACGGCCCGAAATATTATATCGAGCTGGTGGACGAGTATGGAGCAGAATCGGACTGCCCGAGCCGGCAGTAGGTTAGGACCTAATTAGTAATTACCGTACATCTATGGTTGGACCGCCTCGCACGATGGCACACATGGCGCCCATGGATAACCTACATATCTTTGTCACCTTGCGGAGGCGGGCGAGATATTAAAGCTGCGCAGCGACTATAGCTACCTGTTCCCTCTATCCACATGGTTGATTCTTCTACAGATTCTGTCGCTCTTCAAACTGTTGCGGTGCGCATCGCATTATCTCTGTCAGCTGTATACATGTTTACTCACGCGTATTTACATAGTACGTTGGAGGTAGCCAATACTCAATGCTCATCATGTTCTACTGTTTGACTCAACGCTCGCGACAGCTGCATCCACAGCAGCTTTGGTAATCCAACTTCTTAACTTCAAAACAAGCATACATATCTGACTGACTTGACAGCTTTTTGACTATACCATCACTTTCAGTTCAGAGGTCAATGCCAATTCAATTTATAGTTATTATAGGAACTTGACGAGGCATCAGGTTCGCTGGACATGGAGACGAAAATGGGGATTTACGAGGATAGTCTTCGTCGTTTCCCGCTATTTGCCATTCGTGACCCTTGCCATGACCATCTACTGTATGGTTCAACAATAATCTTGTCAGGTTACATTTTACTGATGTTCGTCCTATAGACACAATCGAATCGACGCGTGGGGGAGTTGTAAGTGCTTCTTGATACTGTATAGCTCAAAGTGTTCATGATAACGTGTCAGCCTAATTATAGCAGCTTCTCTGTTGCATATGATGGTTGGACACGTAAAACATCATGTTTAGAACTCTAACACTCAGTATCTTCTTGCAGGCGTACACTACTCGGGTATTCTAGCTGCTGAGAGCAAGTATCATCTAGGTTAAGTCGCTTCTCGACTAAGTATACTTATCTTGTTCATCTAGTCTTACTTTTAACGAGGACTTACGTGTTCTGGGGGTGTCAGCGGAGGTTCTTGATCGCGTTAGTGGTGTTCACCACGGTAACGTCCCCTCTTACTTATGTCTTTCAAAATTGAAAAAAAATAGGTCATTTTTACCGCAATGCTAGGGATTGCGAGCATGAGTTCGAGCAAGACCGGAGGTTCGCATCTTTTACTTCAAATTTATTTAGCTTACCCTCATCCAGTTACAACGACTGGCGTATACGAGGATGGATGGAATGCCAGTATCATGTACGGATTATTAATGTTCTACGAGCTCTGTAAGTAGGGCGTTGATGATAGGGCATGATCTCTGAAATCTTTCATCAGCCTTAATGTCCTTAACAGTTTATAGGCGATTCAAGGTCTATAGCATGCAGGGCAACCCGGTAATTGCTGCTGTATATCGCGATGGCGTCGTCTACATGCTCTGCATTGCTTGTGAGCTTCTGTGATTGTTCCCAATATCTCGCCTAATGTTATGTAGTGGTATCGATGATAAATTGCATCGTAATTGTCGTGCTTCCTGTGAGCCAGTCTTCATTCAGAGATCACAATTGAACTTTCTGACCATGTTGTCTAGCTCGCATATAGCACCCTTTTTGACGGGTGAACTACGTCGTACCTGAGTACACCACTAACACTGACTTCCCAAAGACCACAGATTGTTGCGCATAGTGTTCTTGCTTCACGCATTATGTTCAATCTACGAGAAGCGAATGAATCGCAGGACCGGGCTACCTTTAGGTCGTCAATTTCTCATCCGTTTGCATTTCGTACACCGACTTACACTACTGGAAATTTGGAGCTGGAGGATCTTGTAAATCGCTAGGCGAAATTACATAGCAAAATTTGATATTTTTATTACTTCATCCTATATTCCTTCGAAGACAATGGACAAGTACGTATAAGACGGCAGACTGATTTACCCTTCTCACATCCATAATTCATGATTAGAGATGTTGCAAGAAGAATTCGACAGAAGCCTTGAATGCGCCCTCTTTGCCTGCTTTGACCTTCTCGTTAGACATATCCCCACGGACGGCAAATCCATGCTCGCAGCCGTCGAAATACTCCCGCTTGTATCCAGGGGCGAACTTGCCCCCACCGAGGATCTCATCTGCTTTCGCCTGCGCTTCAGGGGGGAATTGTGAGTCAACCGTGCAAGAGTTGATCAGAAGAGGAGCTTTGGCAGTAGACGCGTATTTCTGGCCGGAGAAAATGAGTCTATGTTATAGGATGGGAACCACCACAGTCGCACCTCAAGGTCTTCAGGGATCTTCAGAAGCGAGGGGTGCGCAACAACGGAGCAATGCGAGATACCATCGAATGCGAGATCGAAGGTATAACGAGCTTTAACGGCGAATATGTGAGGATATTGTA
>LVVM01004845.1:0-11651 GCA_001882365.1 Rhizopogon vesiculosus | reverse complement strand
AGATTACAACACGTTCCGAGACTCTCCTGCTAGAAGGAGTAAGAGTCCAACAGGTCTCTATAGCCAGAGTAAAACGGTATGATTTGTCTTCATTGTATCGCATCCACTGAACCCGAACGTGAAAAGGGGAACATCATATTTGCGGCTGAGCTAGCTAGACGATATGGTGACCAGGGTATAGTCTCCACCGCACTCAACCCAGGTAGCATCAAGACAGAAATTATCCGTCATCAGACCTCATTCACTCAAATGCTTCTTGTATATTATTCACCATCATCCCATCTACTCTAGAGCTCACCTATATTTGCAGAACATGTTTTTTTATGATGTATCCCAAGGCGCGCTCACACAGTTATATGCTGGAACCACCGCAGAAGGAGCAGCACTAAACGGGAAGGTTAGTCCCCCGGGTCTCCTTACTGGGTCAGTACTCATATTTTTGGATAGTATCTTATCCCTTGGGCACGCGTTGGAAATCCGCGTGCAGACACACAGGATCCAGAGCAGGGAAAGGAGCTTTGGAACTGGCTTGAGGAACAGGTTAAGGACGTTTAGATATTCGCATCCCCTATCACATTAATACTATAGTAGCTATATAATTTTCTATAATGTCTTATGCCTCGGGACTCTGGCACCAATTCAATAATTTGATTGCAGCAATTGCCCATGAACAGTAGCGGCGACGCCCCACCATCCACCCGAGTTCTGTCACAAATGTCGAAATAGTACTCAACGACGAACGAGTGAATTCCTGCCGAGGACAGTCGATACAAATTTAACACCAGGGTAGACTACTGTAGGTAGTAGCTAGGCACATACGCCATGTGTACGCGGCCACTACTCGTCAGGTAGATGTGTTGTGCACAGTTTTATGGGTGTTACTGTTACAAGATACATATGCAATATGCACTCAGCATCCTCACAGAACAATACTAGTTGCCAAAATGAAATCGATTATTCATCGAGAAATAGCACGGACTCGATCTCAGACTGAACTCAAGCCTTGACGTTGATCGACAAGCCGACCATTTACATTGACTAATCATACGACAACCACCCACCCGATCTCAGGAATGTTACTGTGACAGGTGAATGCATGACAGGACATCTGCATCGCAGCGCTTATTCATTCACCTGGGACCAGTGGGTCCGAGAACTCCTAGCTTTGTCAGGGCGTTCTGTCCTCAATTACGACCTGTGCTGGATTAAGCAGGGAAATTTTATGATCTCACGAGGTGCGTGCACTGGCTCGTCTTTCTTGTCAAGATACCAAGCATAGGCCTTTCCATCCACTACCTTGCAGATACTGTGACTCTTGAGCCAGAAGAGATAAACAAAGATGGTCATCACTCACGCGATACCGATATCAGCCTTCTCGAGGACCCAGGTCTGCGAAATATCCACGCGGTAGACGGGCATGTTCTACAAAAGCTACTTGAGCAGTGATGTCAACATATGTTGGACAACATACGTTCTGGACATCATATACACCCAGGGAACCAGAGCCTTGACTGTCGACTTCAGCAAAAAAAAAACCCGCACTAAAATCGCTATAAGACAATTGCCACTACTGACGGCGTGAGCGCTAAGGGTACAGCACAAGATTTGTGAGTATTGTTGGAGGTACATGTACGCACCCTCAGCTATGAAGTGTCCATTGTCCAATGGCCGACTAGGATGGAAGTCGTGTTGTCATTGCGAGTGGTTACATGCATACTAGGCTGACAAAATGTACGAGATCCACGACCTTCCTGTTCCTGCCGTGCTGTATGAAATCGAAGGTTTTGCATCGCCAAGCATGCTAATAGGACGTTGACTTTGTACTGAGTCAAGTACAAAGCCTGTCAACGTCCTATTAGCCGACCTTGACAGCGAAGCCAATGCTGGGTCTAGTGACTCCTAGATCTAGAAGGACCGAGACGAGACAATGTCATAATATCACATACTGATACTTACTTACCTGTATTTTTGAGGGCGATCTCCATGGATGGAGACTCATGAGTCCGACCCGGCGAATACGATCATCTGTACAGAAAAATCATCGCTGATGGTCGAGACTCGAATAAAGTTCATGATGCCGTACAAACAAAAGAGTGTAGTGAAACTTGAACTATATATACTAGCTGTAAAATTGGTGCATAATAACAGGATGCATATGCGATTGTGAAGCAACCCTTAGACGGATGCTTTTGAAAAAAAGACAACTGCCCACTGGCTGGATTGAACAACCGACCTCATCATCTCTAGAATCCACTGATCCTTACAAGTGACGCGCTCTACCACTGAGCTAAGCGGGCTTTGCGATGTCGTGTTATGATGCTCTGATGGGGGGAATTTACCCTTTCTCGTACAAGTCTGAACTGGCGAGTTTCGCTGATCCGCCCTTTCCCCCAGTCGACCTCGTAGTTCAAATAGAGATGCTTGGCCCTAATGATAGTTCCTTCTGTCAGTTGTCTGTCAGAGGGATCAAATGTGCCTAAGGAAACTGCCACTGCAGAAATCAGAATGTCTCTGACTTGGCCCCACTTGTTGCAGCAAGATGTCCGGTTGAAGGCGGATGAGCCCTACTAGTATGGCCTAAGGCTTCAGGTCTTGGGCTTGAGTTGAGTACTAGTACTATAATAAGTTTTTACCCTGCTGGGGCCTGGTGCGGCACCACTTCAAGGAAGCTGTGACGCGATGGCCTATCAATGCTATCATTATCGTTCCTTCCGTAATTGGCCCCGAGACTTCAAGATCTGGCAAGGTTCATCACTGATCTGCCCGACTCCCATCACCTCTCTGAATCAACCTCTATCGCAACCATGGTACAGCTACATGAATCTGAGCTCAATAAGCCAGGTGGTCTTGAAGGCGACGACCAAGTAGGGATGCAGGGTATGGAGAAGTTGCAAGGCGAGATTGCCGAGGCCTTCGCAGAGAGCGTAGAACGTTCCAATCCTCAACATCCTGATAACCACAACGATGTCACTCAAGGCATCCACGGCCATGTCCATCACTTCGCGTCTGTCTCTGGGCACCACTCCTGGCTGAATAAATTCGTGCCTCAGCTGGAAGCCCTCGCAGCCAAGTATCACGTCGGCAACTACGTCATAATCAGAGGCACCAATCAACGAATCTTCGAGAGCATGCCTATCTATGCGCGTTTGGGCATGCATCTTCTGTTTTATGGGAGAGAGCAGGTCAAGCTCTTGGAAGGAAATAAGCGCGTCGAGGAGCTTCTCAAGGCGCAGAGCAAACGCGAAGGGCAAATCTATGACTCGCCCGAGTCTAGGAAGAACATTCCATCATTCATACACACCTACAATATCAACACAAGCGAGTTGCTGTACCCGCCAGAAAGCCCAGAATACAAGAATTTCAACGAGTTCTTCTACCGGAAACTCAAGCCTGAAGCCCGCCCGGTGCAGAATCCTGATCACGAATTCTGCAGCGCCGCGGACAGTCGGTTAGTTGTATATCCTACGGTGCAAGATGGGCAGACTTTCTGGATCAAGGGAGACGAATTCTCAGTTCCTGCCCTACTCGGCCTAGACAAATCCGACCCACTCTGCCGGGCCCTTGAACACGGCTCTCTCGCATCATTCCGCCTCGCCCCTGCAGATTATCATCGCTTCCACTCGCCTGCGGATGTCACCGTTGTTGGCGAACCAAGGGACATTCCTGGACAGTATTACACAGGTAAGGAGTGCGACTTCCTGTAACAGATGGATGGGAATTTTACTTTCAACAGTCAACCCGCAGGCCGTCAACGAGAAAGATCTCGACGTGCTGTCTGCTAATAAGCGATCAGTTCTCGTTCTGAACCACGAAGCAACCAATAAGAAGATCGCTTTCATCGCGGTTGGTGCATTGCTCGTTGGAAGCATCAAGTGGACTGTTTCGGCAAGTTCATGGGATTTGGACCTCTAACATGTCGAACTCACTTCTCTTAGGATGGTTCCAAGGTTCAACGTGGAAAAGAACTTGGGTACTTCGCGTACGGAGGCAGCACCATTGTTGCTCTCTTTGAGCCCGGGATGATTGAGTTTGATGCCGATCTTGTGGCTAACTCTGAGCCGAAGAAGAAAGGTCAACTCGGAACGGAGACCTTGATGAAAGTTGGCTGGTCCATTGGGAAGGTACCCAAGTAGGAAATCTAAGAGAACGTTTGCCCCATACATGGTCCCGTTATGCGCGTTGCCAGAAGTTTGATTTTGTTCTTCGCAGGGAAACGTAGTGACTGTTGAGTCGGATATATTTAGTTTTTGACTGACACGTCCTGTACTATAAACTTCATTATTGTCGAAACTCGATTTGCCCATGAGGGAATTCTGCAGACTGCTACCCTGAGGTCATCTCCTGGGGAGAAATTCGGAACAGTGATAAAGGTCAGCAATCGCAAAAGAGCCCGTACCTGGCACCAACTCTTGACTCTTGGAGTAGTTCAAGTTGTACATAGTACCGAGAAGATTGATGTAGTATTCGGAGGTACTCGGAGACTCACCTTGATCTTGTTGACTGTTGATTGGGTGGAGAAGAGGTGAAGGATAGTGTCCATAACGTTTCATGATGCAAACCATACTTGTAGATATATAACCTGTAGTATGCCAAACAGTGCGGCGAACGTGACGCTGCGAATGCAAGCGTTGTGTGTGCTCAGAGCTTTGTTCCGGTCGGCTATGTCAAGCGCTATTAGCTTACTGAGCCTGTGCCTACCACGATACAGCTTTAACGAGCTGCGCAACATCGACCTTTCTCACCAATGGCATTATTATAAGTGGACGAATTCACATTTGACACCCTACTTCCTCACCTTCATACCACGTTTTTACCGTTCACCTGAGCTGTAGTGCACTTCGACTCACTTTGAGCTGCAAGCACTCCGAGAGACTCCGAGTCTGGTAGAGCTTGATCCACCATGAGTTTGGACCAAAACCTTTTCACGCTCCTTCTTGCGCCAAATGCCTCAGATTCAAGTGGACTCGTTACTGATCTCTGCGATCCTTCGGGAAACGTACACTACCGCAAACGACGTATACCTGGGCAGGTATACAACATCGAGATATACGGTGCGTACTTTGGAATATGGCTTGTCAGCCGATTTACTCTGTGGTAGACCCCATCTCAAACTCCCTGCTCGCTTCTGCTACTGCTCCAAGTGCCACGAGTAAACACAAAACGGTGGAGCTGTACAATCCCTCGAAAATCGTTGAGCTGAAATATACCGGAACCCTCACCTTCCGATGGTCTTTCAAATGGGAGGAGTGAGTTCCTGCGCAAGCATCTCTAACTATCCATGCGAACTCAGTCACACCATGTCAGACATGATTTCGAGTGGAAACGAGAGGAGTGTTTCATGATCAGAAAGCCCGACCCGCCTGTCATGGTTGCAGTGACCAAGGAGCCTCCGGGTAGAATTAAAACAACGTCCGTCCAAATTCTAGATTACAATCTCAATAGGTGAGATCGAAAACAGAAGAGTCCCTGTGACACGACTGATGATAGCATAACAGATTTGACATAGAGGATCGAAAAGGGCTAGAAATCGTCATTTTGACTGCATTGCTCACCTTTCAAGATGCCAGTGATGCGTACCATGAGTCACCTCAGAACAGCAACGCAACGACTCCGCCTTCTGCTTCTCCTCCAGCTGTACCACCCAAGCCCAAGCGAAAAACAGGTGTTGAAAGAGTTGCCGAAATTCAGGCAGCGAGGGGCGAATTCAACGAGGTCTTGATCGTCGACGAGTGTTCCTATAAGGATTATGCACAATATTGTGCGCGGCTGCTGCAGGTGTGGTCGGCTTTTCTCGTGACAACGCACAATAATGAATTGGATTTCAGGACGAAGCGATGCTGTTTATATCCATATGCTCTTCAGATGCCTCTCAAGTTCCTAAAGTGCTGCAAGTAGTCGAGGAAACGAAACGCATTCGACACAAAGCAGGTAAGTTTATAACCATTGGACCGCTCCCTTTCTCAAGCCCATTAGGCGATAAGGAACTGTATCAGTATGTTCTGTATGATACGACCACGATACCACCCAAGGGTCCCAAATTAATTAATCTGGACGATAAGAAGGATAAAGGAAAAGTCAAGGATTATACCCCTCCCAATAACATTGTGGTCCACCTCAGTAAAATTGATATGCCCGAGTTACAACCGAGGAGTGCCCCTTCTGGAGGGGCCTTAGGTGCATTGAACGGGCAAACGAAGGACGGAAAGACCAAGGAATCTCGCAGGGATCAGAAAGAAAGGGAAAAGAAAGTCAAAGAATCAAGTGACAAAGAGCAGAGGGAGATGAAGAAGCGCGAGAAGGAACGTGCGACAGAGAAGGCAAAGCTTCGATCCAAGTCCAGCTCGCCCGCACTTGCCTCCCACATTTCCCCACATGCGGCTTCAACTTCGCGGCGCCCCCAGGTACATCCGCACCAATCGCATTCTCTCCAGCCATCTCCGTCGCCCGCCATTTACTCAGCTCCTCCGTTACCTCCCCGCACGCTGACGCACCGTCTGGTTCCGCCACCTAACCGGCACTCGAGGACATACCCAGGACCGTACCACAATCATCATCCATCCAATCAGTACTATCTCGAGTCTCCTGTTTCTCCTCTACCGCCACCATCTTCCTCAGTTAAGCTGCTTGATAAATTACTCTGGAGGTGAAACAAGTTCAACCTTCTTGCTTTGTTTTGTCATTCACGCTCAATTACCGCCCATCAATGCAAAGAGCGACTTGATTGCTACCTTGAGGGTATTTCCGGCTTTCGTGATCGCATTTTCATACCCTATACGGACGTATTTTTATTTATTTAGTTTCCCTTCATACGTTGTACAACGCGTGCTGTAAGGTATAACTTATAATAGACGTTGCTGCTGACCAATTAACAAAGAAGCATTACTCTATACCAAATCCCGACAAAGGTACTTACGCGTTCCACCTCCGCGTACTGCACATGTCTTCTCCGGCGGGCCGCGGCACCCCAGTCCTCACCCGTTCAGATCATCATGTTACCGGACAGATAGTTCAAGGGTTAAGTGTTTCGGTTATGATATACGTAGATCGCCAGATACTCGCTGTCACTAGTCAACGGCCGTTGATGGCGTATCAATACTGAGATCCTTCAAGTTTGAATTCAACCAACTTATGGCATGGAGCTCATAGAACTGATTATAATAGTATTACCTACGACGTGCCTTCATTGTCCACTCGGCTGGTGGGGCGATACCAGGGCAGCCTAGGGCCAAACCATGAAACGGCTAGCGAGCGCTCGTCGTGATCGAGGGCGGCAGGTCTTGAATAACCGCACACTACCACTTTTCACTTTCCGAGGACAGTGTGCCTTAGAGTTCCGTCATCGCGAAACAAATTTAACATGTCAATGCCATCTGAGCGCTGAGCGCCAGCGTCATGCCAAGACATGAGGCACAGCCATTTCCTCCACCGACGGAGAGGCACGGACTGAAGCATGACAGTGACCGAGCCTGACTGAGCTCACGCGCATGCGACTCGGAAGCGCTGTCAACATTTGACGTGAAACAGCGTGCGCACACAACACTCAAATTTGCGGTGCAGAATGGCGGATGCCATGGAACGTACTTTAGCGATCTCGCTAATTATTGCCCTTGTCTAGACTCTAAACCAGTGTATAACAGAGTTCAACTGTGAATTTGGGGAGGCAGCGCAGCCACACGAAATGATCGAGCGACCCAATGACGTCAGCGATCGTTGTTTGGCAACCGCACTTTGGGATCATGAACATCGAAACGAACGGTCACCTTGACAGTCGCAGTCCGTGTACACCGGAAGGCCTTGGAGGCGCCTCAACTGACAATATGCATATCCAAGTTTCAAGAGTTTCAAGGTGGTAACATCGTGTATTATGGATAACTACTGAAGTGCCAAGTCAAAACGAAGTGCATGTGTGCAAAGCGCAAAGCGAATCAGAAAGTGGTAAAAGTGGAACCTGTGAATCGAGAAGATGTAATGTGCAGAGTACAAATGAATCATGAACAAAATGGAGAAAATATCCGTGTGGATGAAACTAAAACGCTGTAGGTATTCATAGATAATAAGTGGTGGTGTAGATACGCATGAGGATGATGACGGACACATCCTGTGTGCTTGCGCCGCAAGGTATGATATCGAAAATAAGGAATTGTAGAGTATGTAAAACCCCATATACGGAAGAGCTGCATCATGAGACGCCGCCGATCTCGATGAAGCTCCGCCAGTTCCATGATAGGTCATCATCCTTTAGATCGATGAAGCTTTTGAGAGGGAACCATGAGTCGACGGTACTCCTACGCTTTCGTTTAATGGGCTGTGAAAGTGAATGTAGAAAAGCTGCATGTTTGGGGGAAAGATGATGTTTGGAGGGGATGATCGCATCTGCTTCATCTTCGATATCTGCGAAGGAGCCAAAATCTTCGACTTGAATGAAGGGAGTAGTGTTCGGCGATGAGGAGAGCGCCTTGGACTCATCCCCCTCATCATCGCTCATGCTCATAAAGTTGTTTCTTATACTGGACCTCGGTTTACGGCTCGCAGCACGGGAGCGGCCCTCAAGACATGCTAGAGCATGCATGCGACCCTTCCGCTTTTGATACGAAGTGATCGAGGAGGAGCGTAGAGATGATGCCTTGACTGACGAGGGGGTAGGGGATAGTAGGGAAGTCGACAAAGATGTTCTGGTCACAGAGGAAGGCAACTGGGATGCGGGGGAAGGATACGGGAGGGATACGGGGGGTGCAGGTAAGGTAGCGGAACTCGGAGCAGGCTTAGGAGAAGGGATGCGCCTCAAAGATTCACGAGACGAACGACGGATGACTGATGAGGAAGGCAAAGGTGGAAGGAGAGCAAAAGCAGGTCTTTCGATTCGTCTCCAGATAATGACAAGTCAGCATGATAGGGAAACGAGTAGATGTGAAGAGACTCACGACAGGTCATGAGTTGCGGTACAAGACCAGCTGGTGGATTTTGAGACATTGGATGGCTTGCGCCTATGGGCAACAACGGGGCGATTGGAGTCTGCCAGGTCGAGGGATAAGAAAGAACGAAATTCAACGGTATCCCTTGGACCTTTTTGCAAAGTGAAATAGAAAGCAGATGCATGATCATGATGATCTGCAGGAGAATGTGGGATATGGGACAGGCCAGTGCTGTTGGCAGACGCGGAACCTGCCCGTCGCTCGGCCAGAAGACCGGAAGTGAAAAGAGGAGAATAAGAGGAGTGCATCACGAATAAGATAACAAAAAGAAAAGGTGTGCACAAAGGTAAGGTGAAGAGTTGAAACCGATCGCTGTCTTTTATAAGTAAAAAGCAATGCCTGCGTTGTCGCTCCGCTGGGCCTGACTGGGCGTGAAATCTTTCACCCAAGATCCGCCAGCTAACTTCGCCGAGATTACATGCCGTAACCCATTTCATAATTAATTTCGCACACAGAAGCCCACAAAGTATCCCAGAATCTCACACAATTATTTCCACCTAACTGCGGAACTCTGCGAAATCTAGACGCCTCATCAGCTTCCGTGGAGCCAGTTCATGTCCTCCATCCCCGGTCCCGCGCAATGATGATTATGATAATGCCATTACCAGAGAACACAAACAAGACGACAGATAATCAAGAGCATCTGTCGACGAAGACGACCGCTTTTGCATTCTTGATTTCTTCATGACCCACAGTTTACAAAACCTGTCATGCCACATTGATCCCACATGGCACAAACTTCACGGTTCCGCACACGTTCAAAGTCCGAAAGCCGCGTAAATCTCTTGTCTAATCTGCGTCATGAGGCTTAGCAAAAGCTCTGCTGGCAAACTGCCCCTCAATGCTCCAGGGTGGCTCCACTTTGAGTTGGTCGGTTCTCATAGTAGCCCGAAGCTCTGGATGTCAAACCAACCTGCATTATTAGGCCAAAAGGATTTAGTGCCTTGAAAGGCAAGCTACGAGTCCGAGATAATGTCACACATTTACTACCCTTACGGATCTGCAGCAAGCCATCTAAGTACTGGATTTGTTCTGCCTGAATCGAACCCCTTTTACCGTTGTCATGGGGATATGTTCGAGACTGCTCCGACAATCCGACGACTTATTTGCATGTAGTCTCCTAGTCCGTGGCTCGTGTCCTTACTATCTGTTAATTCATCACTACAGAATGAGCGACTGTTGTGATGGTTTTGATTTTCAAAAAGGTTTCACCCTTAATGACGCGGTGGCGGACCTTCACAAAACTTCCTCCACGGAACCAACGAGTCGAGCGGGGTTCATTCTTCGGCAAATGCCCTCGGAATGCATGCTACTATGTACGCGCTTCTTCTCACCATGATTCTCATTGGCACGACGCCCCGACGTATCGCTTGCCAGTTTCAGTACAGCCTTGGGCAGCATATTACAACCGACCCGGCGCAGGCTTCTTTTGCCACGTCAACTAACCTTTTGAGTGCTACAATAATATGCGAGTCAGCGCGCGACACAACGTACGCACTCGAGCCACGTGTCTTTCCTGTGGAATATAACCTGTAAAGCTGCGCGGAAGACTCCAACGAATTGAGTTACTTATGGCATGCCAAGTGATCCCCTCTTTTCTCTAGCTTATCGTCCAAGCAAAGGGACACTGACGCTCGGTCCGCTGACTACCGATTTACAACCGGGCTGTGCGTTTTGAAAATCTGGTGTAATGCGAGTCCTTTCTCTTTGATGCCAACAACGACGGAGATTTGCTAACGAGTTACCCATTACATATACCTTGGAGTCTGGACCATGGGTCAATATTCTGCCTACCATTCAGATACGGCAATTCACGCCGTCTTGGCGCGCGATATCTGAAGGTGAACTATTACTCCGCGTTTCGGTGCACTATTATAGTAAACTTTTTTTAGACATTGACCAGGGTTGACGATAACCCCTGACTTATATTTAGATCCTTCTTCAATCCCACATCGCGTGTGGCTCTGCAATAACAACAACCATGTGTGTTGCTGTGCTTCGCAACCAGTTGCGACCGCGCCTGACCATGCTTGCACTGAAATTTGCACCCGACCTCGAAGGATCACATGCACAGATCGTTGGTATTGTACTATGTACATAGAACTGATTCGCAACGGAATCATCGATGGCGTCATCAGAAACACTACTATAGTCGAGTCCTTAGGGATCAACCAATCACACCTCATCTCGTCGTCAGACTACTATTTCTTTATTTCTTTCCGACTCAGACTGTTATCAATGAAGAAGCTGAGCTGGACGAGTCATGATTATTGACTGAACCAATGAAGCTAATGAAGGAATATCGCCACCGGCATGAGTGGCGAGGAAGGGGGAACGTCTTGCTTGACAAAAAGTATACTCGTAAGGCTTGCGCTTAGTACAGTAGAGCGAGTCATCACTCGCTCTACTGTACTAACTGCAAGCCTTACGAGTATACTTTTTTGAGCGTTTTCCACTCTTCTGATCGCACTGTCAAGTTGGACTAGATAAATAGTGGAAAGTTCGTTGGCGTGTCATGGTATCCACCTATTGGAATTTCGCGGCTGCGCAAACGAAATGTTATAGGCAGGGAACCCTTTGCAAACGCGCAAAGGTTCTCGACTCGTAGGTACGACTATATGTGTAAGTAATTCTCTTATCGTATCTTATCGTAGAATGTAGTAAAATATCACATGCGAA
>LVVM01004839.1:33894-48822 GCA_001882365.1 Rhizopogon vesiculosus | reverse complement strand
AATTCTTTATATATCAGTACCATTTCATCATTGGATGTCTGATGGCCACTAAGCAGACCTTAAGTTACGAAGGGGTCGTTCCTTCTCTGCTGGGGTTCCCCTCTAAAACTCGAAGAATAGAGATAACACCGGTAATCAGCGCTCAGCTCCTGAATATCGTGTAAAATGTCAAAAGCGCTTGATTATATACCGTGCTCCATTCACTTCGGAGAGAACCATGCATTAGTGTGTATGACTATGATATTATAGTTATGTATCGCGGTGTACTTTAACGTAGACTAAGTACCTCAGGTAGGAGATACTCAAAAGCAGTTGTCTGTACATTCTTATTGAAAATACAAAGTGCGCAGACTGACCAGTAGAGCAATGGCAGTCTCCTGCAGACCAAATAGAAGGAACGACCTGCAGTCGTTCCTTCTTAGTTATGGAGCAATGTCACGGGTACACTGTCTTATTATCCTCGTTATCCAGTCTGACAGCAGACGAGAAGTCTGATCTTGAACGAGGTGCGTTTATAATACGAATACACACTGGATGTAATAAATCTTAAACCTGGTAGGAGGATACAAGGATGTATCAGACCTCCTACTGAACTCTCCAAGAGACATCTCGCGCACTACCCGCATTCCTCCACAAGAAATCATCAGAATTCTCGAGGCTGTATGTCGAGAATGCGCATCGCCTATACATAAAATGAAAGATTTGCCGCTTGAAGGCGAAGAGAAGATCACAACCGGAGATGCTGAATTGGATAGTATGCTGGGTGGTGGAATCAGAACAGGAATGCTATGGGAGGTTGTAGGTGAAAGGTGAATCCTTTGGAAAGCCTGACAGGATAGACCACTGAGATGCTTTCAGTGCTGCGGGCAAGACGCAGTTCGCGCTTCAACTCTCGCTGTTTGTTCAACTCCCTTCTAGGTTGGGAGGAATCTTAGGTTCTGCATTTTATCTGACGGTCGCGTCACAACTACAAACCACACGAATGGACCAAATTCTCAACACGCATCCACTCTTGTCGCCTTCTCTGTGCTCTTTCGAAAATATACAACACACTACCGTTCCTACCATCGACAAACTCATATTTGTCCTCTCTAAATCTTTACCCCAATATATCTCGGCAAATGCCCAAAACCCATCCCAGAAGCCTCTCAAACTCATTGTCATCGACGCCATCGCAGAACTCTTTCATACTACGAATAAGACCACCACGCAGTTCTTAGTGGAGCGATCCCGCAGGCTATCTGAAATAGCCATTCTTTTGCATGCGCTTGCCAGCAAACATCAGATAGCAGTCCTGGTCCTGAATGAGGTCAGCGATACCATCGACAGGAACACGGCTCCTTTGGAGAGTGCGCAAATCGGCTACAGCGAACAGTTCCGATGGTTTGGTCGGGCAGAGAGCGGCCTAGGAGAGGGCAGGAAAGAAGCCACGCTCGGGCTGGTCTGGTCCAATCAGCTGAATGCACGAATATTTCTGTCGCGGACAGGTCGCCGACGATATCTGGAAGAAAGCGAGCGCCCGAGGAAAATTCCGGAGTCCATCCCAGCGACCGTGACGTCGCCGATCCATCCAATCAGTGAGGATCAACCCTTGCTTATCAGGCGCCTGACCGTTGTCTTCAGCTCCGTGTGCGATCCTGCGTCTTGTGACTACATTGTTACTGCAGAAGGTATCTCTGTCATTCCTGGCTCTGTCGTTCCACTTGCCGCTCGATCTGCGGTAGGCGTAGTTTCAGCGAGTGCCCATGCTTCAATGGCACCCCGCGGGGACTTGGATCAGACGCAAAATGTTCAAGTAGCACCACTAGACATTGACTATGTTGTGGACAGCAACGATGTTGCGAGCAGGCCTGGTACTCCAGAGAACGAGCCAGGCGATGATGGATGGGATGATTTCTGGGAGCAAAACGCATTGCCGGAGAGTGTGTTCGAAGAAGTAGTGAATGCGATGCCCTCATGATAATTGGTTTCACATTCGACAACAGAATATTATTACTAGTGCTACATACATGCAATGATGAAACAATGCTCCCCCATTCCCAGCTTACACGACAATAAAAACACATTCTAGCTTATACAGGGATATCTGTCCACCTCTCCTCTTCGACATGCGTTTTCCGTGCATGTTTCGCCTTTCTAGCTGGATGCTGAGTGTACACATTGTCCATCTCTACATCTAGGGGATATTGTAAAGCAGCGAATCGTGAACTTGGGGCTTTGGTGATTGGATAGCGAGGTGAGACTTTTACAACACCGGGGTATTTATCGATGTGGGAAATGATGAAACCAATAAGGGCTGGGTCCAAGTGAGCGGTGGCGTGGACTCAGATGGCTCAGAGTACGTACAAAAGATGACGGACAGATAGGACATAGCGACGAGTGTATGGGCCAATGTACAGTTACCAGAGAAGTCGTGGCAAAGGTCGGCCGCGGGATCATGACGCGCATGAACTGTCAAGCCAATGCTAGACACTAGGGAGACATTATAAAATGGAAAGTTATGAGCAAAGGACTGAGGGTACGTACCGAGATTCACAAGGCACAAAGCGCCGAAGGTAACGAGATTCAGAGTATTGCTCGCCTCTTCGCCCCTCCTGCAATACATGACCATTAACCTGACCACACGATCAGCCTTGCACATGTACAACGTAACGCGATGGGCTCACATAATAGGGAGAATTAACAGAGCGAGGCCACTTGACGTGGTCGCGAGGACCTCGAAAGCTGAAGCAAATTGGTGTGTGCGTATGACAGATCAAATTTGAAAGTACTTACGTCCTCCGGTTTTCGCAACGAATGCCAGCACTGAGATCACAATCGATGTGACGTTGCAAATACCAATAGCGACTTGAAAGCAACAGATGATGAGTTGTCTCGTACGACAAGACGAGAACATGATGAGCGTACGGAACAAGAGTCCACGGAAAAGAGCGAACGTGAAGGGCATGGTGTCGCAGACAACCGAGCGAGATATGGCGATGCAAATGAAGGTGATATTGGACGCGAAAGATCAGGTAGATCGAGACTACGGAAGGAACGTTGTGTGTGATGGTGAAGGTGCATCTCAACCGTGTGCCAACGTTTTATATGCATTCAGTCCGCCACAAGTTGATGTGGCCTTTGCTGTGGCGAAAAGTGAAAGCGGGCTTGTGGACGAAGCCAATGCAACATAAAGAGAACGGTAGTACATATACCACCATTGTTCTCAAAAGTGTGGTCTGGCGAGCATAAAAGGAGTAGTACAGCCCACAGCGCGCGTGGACCACCTGCATGGTAAATGCCGCTCGGAGAAGACCGCTTTAATTACAATACGATGAAGCACGCACCCTGTTCGAAGTCCTGAAGGATGCTCTGCAAGGACAGTTGCGCCAGCAATGCAACCCGACAATAACCCCAGAACGACCAGAGCAGTACGGCGCTTGCATGGCTGCGAAGGAAAGGATATCAAGTCCAGTCACATCAACAGCGCCCAGGCTTCAGTCTTGCTGGTTGCTTGTTTAAAGCGTTAGCCATATGGCACATGTACCATGAACGGACATTCTGACCCTATTTACTTACCGTGAAACCTGAAACGCCGAATTACTTAACCGGCGTTTTAGCAGACCATTCCGAAGTTCCCCAGGTTTTCAGTACCTGAATGTAAGTTCTGGCCGTCTGCACGCTAGTGCTGCGAAGCCACTGGCGTGTCACAAGATGTGTGGTAGTACTTGCAAGTCTGGGGACATCACTGACTCGAGATCCATGGCCCCCATGCAGAGTCACTTATGCATTTTCCACTCCTGCAGGGTTTGCGCAATGCATTTTGCATGTGGTAGCACTGCCGCATAGCTGGTTGATTTCGAGAACTATCGTTGTCAGAGCTGGTTCAACGTGAAGTTCGCGGTCTCAGACAGGTCATGGTCAATGTGAGTGTTAACATCTTCAATATAAACAAACCGGGTGTGTTCGGAAATGATGTCGCAGGCTTGATAGCTGAGGCAACTGTAGTACAAGATAATGATCTCATGATTGTCGTGAAGATTAATATTGCTTATGACGTCTACCGACTCATACCTATACCATACACTAGAACGCTGAAAGATAATTGATGATTACAAGAGCGATCAATTCGATTTCAGACAGGCAGTCCAGGCAAAAGTGATAACTAGAGTACAGAAGGCGGGCAAAGCGCATATGGAAAGGGTATGGAGACGGAGATGAGAATGGTTGTGAGACGGAATCAAAAGCTGTTTGCTGCCCAGGACGATCTATGGTTTTCGAGTATGGGCACCATCACGTACACTGTCCTAAAGCGCGCTTATAGTTCAATCCAACCCTCCTCTCCAAATGTGTTCTCGCCCGAATAACTGACATAAAGGAAATTGTCCTCATCCCTGGAAAACAGTAAGATTCTCGACCTGTTGTATTCTGGAACGTACTCACTTATGCTCCTCATAAATAGCGCTCATAAGGGCTGCGGTAGGTGGAAGAACCTCGTCGACGAAGATGAAGATGGCCTTCTCTGGTGCAAGCTTGATACGCTTTCGGATGACGTAGACGAATTGCCCCACTGTAAGATCCTGTGTGGCGAGGCGTCAAATCGCACATCAGCTATCCATCGGCACTCATGATAAGTAGGGAGATGCGCACTGAAGGTACTAGGTACTTCTTCTTGTCAATGGTGGGGATATCTGTCCGGTCGGCCTTCTCGCAAATTACCTAGGATCGATGCCACTCCTGTTAGAGACGATAACGTGGCAAGGAAAAGGAGAGCAAGACTAACAGGAATACGGTCAGGGTACTTCTGCCTGATACGCTCAGCTTCCTGCTTGCGCTTCTCTGAAGATGCAGGGTGCATTAGTGGTCAATACAGAACTGCGCGGCAATGATGGCACGTACCAAAGGGGTGCTCATCCTTGAATTTAGACCTCATGATGAAGGTTAGGTGTGATGATCAAGTTCAGGAAGTGGGTGGGACTGGCTTATGACGAGAAAGAAGGAGGTTGTCGTAGTTGGTGGTCAACGTTCAGAAAACGAGGACAGTCATCCAGTGCTGCGTTCAAAGCCTCCTGGCCAACGTGACACGTGACACCCAGTGACTCGGTTGTGGTGACAAGGACAAACCCGCAACTTCCGCAAAATAGGCATCTCGGGCGGACAACGGAGTTTAAAAGTTACCCCGTGGGCAAGATAACAAATCAACTTAAACTGACTAAGGGAACGCAGTACTCTTACTAACACATCGAATACTGAAGTACTGGTGCATCTAGCTCTATAATTATACTACGGTCTGGTGCCACCCGGGACTGACAGACCCTGCTTGCAGTGTCCTTTGGTTTAGTAATTTCTTACTCATTACGACAACGACCACGATGCAAGAATGGTGCCAATAGGTTCTCACTTGTCCTGGATCATGGTCGTAGTAATTATCGGCCGGGCAACGTTAACAAATTTTTTTTTATCACACGAAGGTCTACGAAGGTTTGACACCCCGTGCACAGGCCTGCACAGCAATATTAAATCTGTCTGGCATCTGACCTTGCCAGGCAAGGTAATTCGCCCTAGCCGCGAATGCAATTTAAACTCTACGGAGTGCTTTCGATAAGGTGTACCTTACTGTGCTTTCCAGGACATGCAAAAAATTTCACGAACCTGCAGTGAATTTCCTATCCAGGTGTCACAAACGGGACCGAATGTGTCTTTGTTGTTATACCCTGGTAATTAAACCTAAGTACGCGCATTTCAGGAGTGCTGACCGACAAAAATGGATGTACTTGGCTTAAAAGCTTTAGTCGGTATATAGCTTGCTTGATGGAATCTCGTTCATGGGGACTTGTGGAACTCATGCTATCATTGAGAGCTAACTATCTATATGCTTGGTGAAAATACAATGCTGGACTTTGTCGTGCTGAAAGTCACGAGAATTGCCTGCAGGATACCCTGACACCGTGGGGGTACATGAGATTTGTTGCACTCATGAGTATTTGAATAACCATTGACAACTTCCTCATATTAAGTGTACAGCCCAGTATTTATTTACAATGGCGGCGACGACGTGGATTTGAAAATTAGCTGAAAAATGTACCAATTACCCCCCACAGAAGCCTTGCGACTGCTGTGCGGAGTTGTCAAGGTTGACAGTATGGTATGATAAGTGACATAAGTAAAGCCTCGATTATTTCCCAATCCTCACAGGCCGGGCAGTGAAATAAAAGAAATTAAAACCGTTCAATGCATCCCAAAATCGAGCGTTAAGACCTTGCGTTATTACCCATTCCTGCTGCCATACCAATTGCCATTGCATTTCCCATTTCCATCCCAGGCCCATCGGCGGACATGAAGATAGTCTTGTCGCCAAACGCTTTGACGCGCGCGACTTCCATTCTGCGCATCTCCATCCCGCGTGCGAACTGATCCGTGACCTGGGCATCAGCACTCGCCTTGACACGGATCGCTTGTGCTTCTGCTTCAGCAGTGAGGCGGATAGCTTCCGCCTCTGCAAAAGCTTCTATCTTCGTACGCTCAGCTTGGGCTTTCGCAGCTGCAATGACACCATATGCCTCGGAATCGGCTTGAGTCTATTGATATTATGTTTGTTATAAAGAGCTTGGGAGTGAAGTTTGATTGGTACTGACGTTACGGGTTTGCGCCTTGATGTGAGCGACTGCCAAAGCACCTTCTTCTTGTTTGACTTTATTTGAGTTTTCTCGGTCGACGTTCTACGATATGTCAATTGAAGGAAAACTATATCATAGTAAAATACACTCACCGCAGCCTCAACCTGCGCCTGCAACGCCCTTGTTGTAAGCTTGTCCATAGTTGACGCAATTTCTCCCTTGAATTGTCGGTCGATGACGGCTGCGGAGCATGGTCACTTGAGATTCTCATTTCGAAAGACACCGCACTTACCAAGATCCTTTAGAATGATACCGTACTCGAGGGCGGCCTCGTGCATCTCGTCCATGGCCCGAGTACGAAGGGCATCAAGGAATGCAGATGAGGGGTCCGTACCGTCATCAAGGTTGTCAGGTCCAAGAGAGCGCTGCTTCACCATTGAGCTGTAGTCAACTAAAAGTGCTCGCGTCAAACTACCACACAATATGTATATATATTGAAGGGCATACGATGAGCGACGATCTGCGTGAGAATAGACTGGGTTTTGTCTCGCAGCGCATCATAAGGTGTATTATAGCCATGAGTGGTGAGCTGCAGATAACGTTAGCAATTGGTAGTGAGGTTACTGAAAGGCGCACCTTTAGAGGTTCTATTAATTGCCTAGTAATGTTATGTATAACTGAACATCAGACATCTCATTCTTGATGCTCACCATTTCAAATAGATCCTCAAGCCGACGGGCACTTGATCTCTCGTAAAACTGCCAGCCACGTAAGATAGGGTATCAGCTCAGGCTAAACGAAAAACCTACATATCCTTTGTGGGCATCTCGAGCTGATTCTCGCCGAGTGTGAACAACCCACGCAGTGTGACGTTGGGATTCGTAATATAGTGTTGCCCAGCAGGGAGTAGCTCAAGGTCGTCTCCTCGCTGGAGAATGGCGCAATTGCTCGCCGGAATGTTCAAACTGTACAGGATGAGGATCGAAGTCTAATAGAGACGAGTAAACGAACAATAATGCCACGACGTATTCCTGTGGTTTGCCTGAATCGACGCGACTCCGCATTTTAATCTCAGAGATCCTGATCAAGGTTTAAATGAGCATCACGGGCAAGCTGAGTTGCAGAGGTACGAACGAGCCAAGGGTAGCGCCTGTGACTGAGTCCTTGATCACATTAGGCAAGTGTGTCTGGTCGACAATGGCCAGAACGTCATACGTTCCATCGATAGCATAAGCGACAAATCCAGAGTTTTTAACCACGAATATGTGATTTTGGGGATCTGAGACGACGGCGGCTTGGTTCTGAGAGACCTGGACGACTGTCAAACCCTGAAATTCGATTGCGGTGTCCGAAACTGATGGTCGCGTTCAGGTTAACGTGGAACAAATGAATATCAGCACACGCACGTCCTTTGGTCCCACACCACTCGCGGGCCCACCAGTTACGGAGGGGGAATCCAGGGTATCGACCAGGGGTTGTCAATATCTTGGGAAGACCGCCGTGTTTGATTAAACCAAGGGTACCTGGAGCGACTTCCCTACCGATCCATGACACAGGGACCTATTACACGGTAAGCATACTTTTCAACCAGACCTGAAGTTGAGAGGCTCCCCTTGTGAGACAAGAGACCATTCCGTCCGGACTGGAAAAAGTTGAACACCGAAATGATTGTACGAATAAATTGTAGCACTTACGCTCCGAAGTTGCTTGTCGATTTTCTCCAGTGCAGCAATCACGCCGTCCTTAGTGTTAATGGGTACAAAGAATGGACGTTCTTGCATCGCATAGTCTGCGTTTCTGGAGAATTCGTGCAGAGGCACTTTCTTGGGGTAGTCAGCGGAAGAACTATCATATTCGTCGATACGTTCGCGCTTGAGGAGGTCCTTGCGGTTTGCAACGGAGGAAGGACCGCCAACGACGGTGGTATTGTCTGCAATGCTGATACTGTCGTAGGCCATCGGTGTGGGTGGGGATGTGGAATTTGAGTTACTGGTTCTGTTAGATACATGCGATATAAATACTCAGGCCCAACGTGAATATGGTCTGTTGACCCAGCCCCTAATACAGACAGGACGACGGGATTTGAGCGGGAGATTAAAAAATACCCGAACAGGAAGTTTCACTGAGCGTTGCCTGAACATTAACGCTGTGCGCAACCAAGTGAACAGCCTCGTAGTACCAGTTGCAGCAGTGCCTGTCAGAAACAGGCCAAAAGGACTTATGTTTCTGAGACATTCTGTTAGGAATAAAATTTACATCGCATCACATTTAGGTCCCCTAGACTCTAGTATAGCATAGCAATGATCCGGAAGCGCTCGCTAAAGATAAGTCGGTTAGGTTAGGGAATGGATGCATACTGACCAAAAATACCTTGACCTGAGATCGCCGAGCACCTGAAGGCAGTAAAGTTATGACTTCATGAGCTGGCGCATCGGCTCTTCCAAAATAACAGCACGGGGAATCTGGAGACCCGGTAAGTAACCGGAACCTCCACGTAGCTAATGACGCGCACGTGACATGCGCGTCAAAATTCCAACTTGAAACTCAAGCTTCGATCATACTTTTGTCTGCCAGTAATTGTTGCTGACTCGACAGGGTGGCCGCAATGCAGTTTCTATGGCTGCTCATGCCACTGCTACCGTTAGCGTACTCAAGTCCTGCCAATAACACAGAAAACCTGTTGTGGGGTGCCTACAGACCCAACTTGTACTTTGGCCTTCGGCCGAGATTACCCCAGTCTCTCATGACGGGTCTGATATGGTTCGGCACTCAGGACTACCAGTCTATAAGCAGTATGTAACATATACTTGCAAAACTGTGGCAAATCAGCTAAATCCCTCACTAGAGGCCCGTCATGCCTGCGACCAAGGCGACGGGCTCGACAGCTACACCTGGACGCATTTCGATCCACGCCAAGGCGGTGTACAAGTTCTACAGGACAGTCAGAATAATGTAAAGATAACCACGGAGCTTTTGAAGGTTCCTGGCGGCTCGCATGGCGGTAGTTGGGCTGCACGCATTAAAGGAGCACCTATTGACCCTCGTGCGCGCGCCATCATCATCCATATTCGAAACACAGCCTAATGCATCCGAGCAGAATATCCGTCTAGAATTTCCACCATATTCTATTTCGGCCTGGAAGGATTGGGCGGTCTGGACATGATCACCGATGAGAGCGAGAATGTGAGTCCCAGAAGTATACCTGTGGCCAATCAAGTGAATTGGATCGAAAGGGCATCGACGGACCTGTAGAATTCTCCGGCAGTGCGCCTGACCTAAATGATTTCACTATCCGCGTAGTGGACGGTACGTCGGCTCAATAAACTTCTGTCATGAAGCGCGCCTCATCCTGTGCAGGACCCGACAACGTGGCTGTGACTACCGGTCCCCACTATGAGGAATTTGAGGAACGTTTAGGCAAAACTCATGTTACAGGTTTACGTCTACCACCGGGGCAAATTTGGACAGCAAAAGGTACGTTCTTTTCTCGGAGATTGTATCACTCTGTTGAGAGGACATCATATCAGATCACATCATACAGAACATCGTCACCCACGCAAGCCCTCTTGCTGAGAAATATCGCTCTGCCGGACAGGCACCTGATCCTTCGTTTATCCTACAGCTTTCTGATGATGTCCTCACTGCAAGCAATCTTTTTGCTATTCAGAAGTCCTTCGATGGAGAATTCCAGTTTGATGTTTTCTTCGAAAGTGCTAGTGCGAACACGGCATTAGATGGTTGGTCCAAAATAATTTTATCCAAATCAAAACTAAACCCATACGACAGCGAGCACTATTGATCAAGGGATTGCTGCTATACTCGCATCCTTCGATAATCAATTTGAGGAAACTTTTCCGATTCCATCGTCCTACGCAGCCGACGACATTGCAGGTGTGAAATCTTTCAGCAAGGCGATCACATCCAACCTCTTCGGTGGCATCGGATACTTCTACGGCACGTCCATCGTCGACAAAGGATTCGCATATGAATGGGATCAAGATGACGAGGTCGATGACGACGATGAAGAGGAGAAGGGTGCCCGGTTGACTGAACCCCGTGCTCTCCTCACCGCTACACCTAGTCGCAGCTTCTTCCCCAGAGGATTTTATTGGTAATTTGACGGTGACGTGATTTATTTTTGCTCACGCAGCTTTACAGGGATGAAGGCTTCCACCTTCTACACATAGGCGCTTGGGACACGGAGCTTAGGTACATTTTTAGACTATTTCCACTTTTCATGTAGCTCACCGCTTGCAGTCTCGAAATTCTCAAGGACTGGATTAAGCTCATCGATGACAATGGCTGGGTTGCACGTGAACAGATTCTCGGCGAGGAAGCGCGCAGTCGAGTCCCTCCGCAATTCCAAACACAAGTGCCTACCTTTGCAAACCCACCGACTCTGACAATGGCAATAACAGCCATTATCAATCAATTTAACACTGGGCATGATGGACCTTCTGATGCAGACCTCGGGATGGACTATGGTATGGGAGGACAAGCGCCTCTTTCTGCCACTTCCGATTCTAGCGCGACCCTCGAGCGCGCGGCTGCACAGTCTTTGCTGCGTGAGATGTACCAGCCTCTGAAGCGGCATTATGAATGGTTCCGCCGGACACAGCGTGGGCAGATCAAGCAGTACGGCCGTCGGGCGCGGTCGCGCACGGAAGGGTATCGCTGGCGAGGACGCTCCGAGGCACATGTTCTGACGAGCGGCATGGACGATTATCCCAGGGGTCCGCCGCATGCAGGGGAGCTTCATTTAGATTTAATCAGCTGGATGGGTTTCTTCAGCCGCACGATGAAGGACTTTGCAAAGTTCATCGGGGAAGAAGACGATGCGGAAAGTTTTGGTGAGATTGAGCGGGCTATCATAAACAATATCGACGGTGATTTGCATAATTTTCACCTGTCTTCCAATTGGTCCTGATTTTCTTTCTAGACTTGCATTGGAATGAGGAGAGTGAGATGTACTGTGACGTTGGGATCGACTTAGACGGTGAGATCCTCTCTTTCTGTGTCTCACGTATATACCCATTGGTCCCTCCTAGATGATTCGGCACATATCTGCAATGCAGGTTATCTGTCTCTCTTCCCATTCATGCTCTCGCTCCTCCCGTCGGACTCTCCCCACCTTGGACCCATCCTTGACATGCTGCGTGATCCCGAACAACTCTGGTCGGAGCATGGTATCCGCAGCTTGAGCAAGAGTCATGCCGATTTTGGGCAGGGAGAGAACTACTGGAGAGGTCCGATTTGGGTGCAAATGAATTACATGGTGCTTGGCGCGTTGCATAACACGTATGCGCGCCAAGAGGGACCGTTCCAGGAGAGGGCACAGGAGATCTACGACGAGCTGAGGAAGAATGTGGTGGACAACGTGTTCAAGGTATGTTTCCTCGAAGGCAATTTCGGTCATTGTTCAGTGGTGCTCATCTTGGCGTAGGAGTATCAAAGAACAGGATATGTATGGGAACAGTATGATGCACTTACCGGAGAGGGTCGGAGGAGGTTTGTGTCCTGTCGGTGATCGTTTCTTTCTGGTGCTGATCATTCATATTGCAGTCACCCGTTCACTGGCTGGACATCACTCGTCACGCTCAGTAAGTATTTTCTCCTCTACACATTCAGGGATCAGTTTTAAATCTTGTGACAGTCCTCGCGGAGAAATACTGAGTCAAAACCCTCTCCGATATAACTTAGCTGAACATGAGGGAGCAAAAATCATGCTAGATGTATCTAGTCCGTTTATACCGCGCTCAGAACCAATATTTATCATTTTGACCGATACCTGATATCAAGCCACGAGAGTAAAAACAAACAACTAAAGTATAAAAGCAGGAAAACAGGAACTGAGAAATATGTATGGACGGGCAATTGTTTAGAAGATATTAGCTCTGAACATGAGGGAGCAAAAGTTTTGAGTTCTGCACACATTGCAGTCTCATTTCGAACGCGTGATCATCGATCATGCATGCATGGCCCAGATCTATGTAACTGCAGGTATGTTTCATTTAAATAATCATCTTACCATCAAACTACTTCGAAGCAGCGAAATGCTCGTGCGTTATCCCGTCCCTTGGTCCATGATACACTCCGTTCTTGGTTAGCCGGTTCCTCAACTCACTCATGAATTCCTTCACGTCTACACCGTCCTCCACCGTCACTAAGATGCCATGGCGTTCAACAGCGCCGCCCTAGACCAGTAGGGTAGAGCCAGAACACCAACCCCCCTCGCGTTCTCCCGCGATCAACAAAGCCTCTTCTCTTGATCTGATCCTCGACAGCTTGAAGATCATCAGCATCTGAGATTTCATCAAATGCATTCGTCGCCAGCAACGCTGCCAGCAGGTCAGAACATTCAGAGGCAGTCGACCGAGCTGCTGTGAAGGGCCATGTCCGAGATTTAGCTATCTCTGAGTCTGAGGTCGAGTCAGAATCAGAATCAGAGTTCATGACTGTCGACTAAATGAGTGGGAGTGGGTAACAATGGAATATACACACCTTCGAAAGATCCTGGCGATTTTTCGTGGGGGTGGAGCAAGGGTTTTTTTATAAACACCTCAACGGGTTCGGCCGCACAAGTATTATAGGGGCACACTCGGTGGTGTAGCTCGGAAAAGACCTAGCTGAGTTCAAAAACATAACTAACTCGACCAAATATACCTTACCGGGATGGCAATCAGGGGCCCCCTCGTTTCAAAGGCTGTCGGGTGCCTCAACGATCGTCCGCTATCACCCATCTAACACCACCTAGCGCTACCTCCCAACCCCTAAATCCGTCCGCCTCCAGGTTACACCAATAAGTGCCGATGTGACGGCAACGCGAATGTTTAGAACTTTGGGACAACGCGAGGAAGAGAACCCGAAGAGCATGCTTGGGCTAGGTGAGTGTCGTTTTTCCCCTCAACATGTGCTCGTCCTGAGTAAATGATTCTCACTGGGATGCCTGTCCCGCCTCCTCTGTCCGACCAAGTATAGCAGTTGATGGTGGTGCTCCTAGCGCGGAGTGACAATGATTTGACGTACAAGCTCAGTGAGATCATTGAGGCATCCGCACATGTACGGTGGCGTGAGCAAGAGGGTGCACCTGCGCATGTCATCAGCGAGCATGAGCACCCGCTCCAGGCAAGTGTCGCATAGGCAAAATCAAGTGCAGCTATTGACTGGCTAGTTGCAGTTCTACATTGCCACTTATATGGACAACGACATCCGTCAGGCGTTTCTGAAGTCTGGCCGTCCGGTAAAGGAGAGGGTAAAGAGGGACGTCTGCCAGCATCAAAACACACCCACCAGCACTCAAAACGCGTCCGCCAGCGCGCAAACACCATCCAGCACCCAAATACATCATCACTCCCTCTCATACTACTCTTTTCGCGAGGGAACGTCAGACATCCTCGACGACGGGGACAGCAAGTCACGGAGCAGCTCGTCACCGAAATCATCGATCACGATCGGCTGCTCGGTATGACCATCCGAGAGTCTTTCGAGAACAAGGTACTAGTCGAGCGGAACCTCAACCACGCTCGTAATGACTATGGGGTCCTTAAGCCCCAATTCACTACATGTTGCTGTCTGTAGATTTGGCCAATATGTGTTTTATCTCGTATCCTATGGCTTGAACTGTCTCACCTGCTAGCAGCTTGCCACTTCTACGAATTAATTAATCAATTTTGGGGATTATTCCTTTTCGCGTCAAATGATTCATAGAGCCAGGAAGTTCGAAGTCAAGGTCATGAACCAGTTTCATTCTGGGGGAGTAAGAAACCTTGGCGTAACCCGATATTCGATAGCAAACCATGCGAGTAAAAACAAATAACTTATTTATATGAGCAAGAAAACCGTAAAGCGAGAAATAAACGTATGGACAAGCAATGATTTAGGAACACGCTGGAGACATCAAGTCGTGAGACCAAGTAAGAGAGCAATATAAGAGAATATTCGGGATTGGCATAAGAAGTTGGTTGAGTTCTTTTGTAAGATCTGGATCGGTATCGTACAGGGTCGTGAATGAAGCACAGATGGACATGAAATGGAAACTGCGAGGCACAGCCTACAAAAGAATTGTATCCGGAATACTCTTGCAGATGAAACGACGGAGATTAGTGCCGTGAGACACCTAGCCCCATTGTTCCCAAAGTCACGTCAAACTCCTCGGGATCGAACGAGAGCGAGTCAAAGTGTAAACTGTCGAGTCGCATCTCGAAACTGACATCCCTTGCGCGCAAATGATTGTCTCCACTATCAGGCAGGTCAAGACTGCGGTCGAAACTGCGACCGTACTTGCCCTCGATCTCCTTTCCGTAATCATCGTCAGCGAGGTGCGCTGCCGCGT
>LVVM01004827.1:56460-81909 GCA_001882365.1 Rhizopogon vesiculosus | reverse complement strand
GTAGCAGGGTGGAACATCAATGCGCTGTTGACATCAGAGGGTGTCGCTTCAATGTAGCTTAGATAAAATTTGCCACTATCTAAGAACCACTTGGAATGCTCAAAAATACTCAAAACTATTCCAATTTCTGCCATTCTGCCATCTGCCGTTCTGCCGTTTTTTTTTGGCAGAATCGGTCCCAAAACATTTCTGCCCCCTACACTAGTCGACCCCCGCTCTTTAGGCTTATGCCAATGATAAGTACCTGCATATTGTTGTCCAAGGGCTACCTGCCGGTGAGTTGTCTGCTAAATTGCTTCTGTTTCCTACATAGATCAATTATTGCCTGGTTCTGTAGGTCTTGCGACGCCAATCATTTCGTTTCTTGAGCGACGAGCCGCGTACCTTAAGCAGCGCACAGGTGCTCCGTCAAAATGGGCACACCTAGCTGAGTTTGCCAAATTGCAGGATAAGCAAGAGTACCTTTGTAACCGCCCTTGCGATGCGGCGGACCCTGCTCCAGTTACTCTTCTTGAGCCCATCTTTGCCGAGTTCGTGGATGACTGTCGAGAATATCAACCAACTGTTGAAGACGATGACTTTGTTCGGAATAGATGTGCATCTACTATGATAATGAGCTCAAACAGATGCATGCATTCAGTAAACTTTTTCGCTACCTTGAAATCGAGCTCGATCCTGCTACGATTGGCTCGACGAAACGTGAGACGGACGGCCATTTGTTATCGACCTGTGGAAAGTTCGCGGTGGTGGTGGCAGTGGAGAAAAACGAGATCGGTTCCGGCGGTGGCGACCCGTTTACGCAGGCAATATTGTGCCACCGCCAGATTATACAAGACTCGTGGGTTGAAATCACGAAGTTCGGATCCATCGTCCCGTCTCTCCTCATCATTGTCTTTGGTGAGTTCGATTTTATTACCGAATGGCTTTATTGTCCACAAACAGGTGCCTGCATTGCCATTGCTGGCTCTGTTTTCATTGAAAAGATTCAGTGACGTCCTAACCCCAGTCATTCCGCTGTTTTGGCACCCAACAGACGTCCCTATGCAAGAGACGGCGATTCGTACTCTGGGAGCTCTCAAACAAGCCGTCGAGGAGCTCCAAGACCTGTACTCTAAACCCGAGTTAATTCCGCGCTTCAGAGACGAAATTTTAGTTCCAACGGTTAGGATGTCCCTATCCTCGGAGTTATCACGATTCAACGAATGTCCGCCATGACTTTTCCTATGATCATGATGAGAATCAGACCCTCAGGAAACCACTGATCTTCTTTGGGGAAACCATCAACGATGCGGCTCGGAGGAAGCTATGTATCAAGTTCGTCAGACATTACTCGCGCGAAGCCCACGACTTTTGTGCCGAGAAGGGACACGCTCCCAAACTGATCGCCTGCAATCATTTATCTGCCGGCTGGATTATGGTGGTTATGGATGCCCTTGACATAGATGACGGTTACTTCTCGCAACGGCCTGGCACATATCGACGGCTCACGGAGATGACTGTTTCGGCTCGCCAGTCGCTTCAGGAACCTGTCATCTCTCTTATTCAGCAATTACACGAATACGGTTACGTTCATGGTGACCTTCGAGATACCAACTTCTTCTTCATGCGAGACGATAAGAGAGGCTTCATGCTGATCGATTTTGATTGGGCTGGTCCGATCGGGAGCACCCGTTATCCCATGTATGTCAATTGGCAGCTGATTGATCGTCCTAAGGGTGCGCGGGGTTGGGAGATGATTAAGACAAAGCATAACTTGGAGATGCTGAGTTATATGTTTTGTCATAAGCACTGGCAAGATGATTGGGAGGCTACCAGTCCCAGTCAAAGAGGACGGGCTGCAAAGCGCCGCCGTATATTGTCTAATGGTGAAGAGCCAATAGACACTGAATGATCCATTTATGTTTCATATGCGATGTTTACAGTAATTTGCATCAGTAATGTCTGTCTGGGGAGCGTTTACAACACGGCGGTGGAGAATGTTAGGCAGACCCTAATAGAATGAAGATAGTCGTTCCTTCTGTATTAGAGGAGAATGTGGAAGATGGTACCTTGGAGTGCCTTGGGTCACGAAAGAAGTTGCGAAAGCACGGAACAGCATTTACTGAACTAGCAGATTCCTTCGCCACTCACTGTAGAAATGAGAAAATAGCCAGAATCATTATCAGACGCAAAAATGTCCCTAACGTAACTTACCTGTAATTCTACGCATATCCCGGGCCGACGTGGCTGCCCTACAAAGGACAACAGAGGCTTTCCAGAGTTTTGAACTTCATCACTACACCTGTCTATGCTCGTTCAAACGTTCAAGTTGCACCACTAATCAACCACTAATACAATATCCTTTACGCGCCCATCAGCTCCTCTGTTGCAGTCTCCCGAGTCGCAGATAATGTCGCAGCGAAGTCAGTCAGACAACGTCAAACCAGTATGACATTCATCCCTTCTGGAGCTTGATACCAGCTGACTCCTGAGAACAACTCCAGTTTTTGACAGCATCTGTACACGATGTCCGATATTTCACTGCTCTCCTACGCGGAATTGCCTTTTCGAATGTGAGCATCTCTTTTTTAACTACATTTCATCGCTGTAAGGTATGAATGAAGCGTGCATCGGTGACACTAAGGGCAGACGGTGGCATAACTGTTACAGTTGAGGAAGCCCGAACGCTCCTGGGTACGCATTGCAGTCCAAAATTAGTTCCAAACAGCTGTATCACGCGTCCACAGCGACGTCATACATATATCCGGATCACTTTGACGAGTGGTCGTACACCGTTGACGATCTACAAGCTGCCTCGTCTCAGTTGTCTGCACCTGATGTCGATCGTGAATCTACCACTCTCGAAATACCTCTGAACACCTTGATTGCATGCCTCAACATTTTTGGAACTGCCAACATATCTTCCTCGAGTACAGGCTCCAAACACAAAAAATGGCGGCGAGCAGATGGTGGTTCAGATGACGAAAGAGGCGATGAGGGACAGCCTCCCAATGTCAATCGCCTTGATCAGTACTTTGGCAGTAGCGAGAAGCGGACGAGCATGCGTCTCTCATATGCCGGACCTGGACATCCATTGACACTCCTTCTGTAAGTGTAAGTCTATTGACCATGAGCAGGTGTAAAATTATCTTGCAGTGCGGAAGACTCGACAGGGCCCACGACGACGTGTGAGATATCGACGTTCGATCCTGAGCCGAACATAGAGCTACCATTCGATGCTGACCAGACGTTGAGTCCCCCATCAAATACTTCTTCGTTTCGTCTCATCTTGCTTTTTTTAGCGTTCTCAAGATAATCTTCAAGGTTTGTCAACACACATCGTAGTTATAACGCAGCTCACAGTGACCAGTCTTCGTTCTGGCTCCGCGACGCGCTTTCAGAGCTTGATCCTTCCTGTGACAAAATAACGTTCATCTGCAACCCTGTAGAAGACGTCCAGAGAGCACAAAGAGGCATTCCCGCTAAACCCCTGTTTCGAATACAAGCAACGGGAGCATTCGGCAGCACTGAGGTGGGTTCCTGACTTTGTAGAGATATGTTCCAACCCGCTTTAGATGGATTATCCGAACGACAGAGAGGTACTGGAAACATTCGAGTGTTCGCGGAGTGTCCACGTTAGGTATTTTCATTCGTAGGGCTGCATATGCCAGAAAAGACTAATATGCTCGCTACCAGCTATCGATTTGCACATATATCACGCACGCTGCGAGCTTTGCAGAATTCAACAAAGACGTCTCTACGCATTGAGGAGGAGGGTTTACTGAGTCTGCAGTTCTTAGTGCCCGTGCCAAAGCCCCGGGGTGGGATGTCGGATTCTTTCATCGAGTTTCGGGTGAGATTTTTATTATTTAGTTTCGAAGGTCGAGGCTGATTAAAATATAGTGCCTTGCTTTGGATGATGCTGTTGCCCAGTAAGGCGAGAAAGGGCCAACCACGACTCCACGAGCGGCACTGGAGATGTAGCGAGCTATTGGGTTTTCTCAATGCACAAAAGGAGGCGATGTTATGATCTGCACTTTGTCTGGATTCAGTATACTGTGTCATACATCTCTGGCCTGGAAGTCATCGGTATCTGAAACTGAAATCCAAGTGCTAGTGTATGGCCCACAAATCGAAGTATGGTTTACGGAACAACAATCACAATATAATATCACAGTAACCCATCGAAGTATCTGGCAGTGCTATCATGCTTCATTGACGGCATGGGTATCGGCGCAGCCTTTGGTGAAGAGGGAAGAGGGAGGTAGTCAGCAATGATAGCATCGAAGGTTTCTGGTATTTTGGGTGCTAACGAGGGCGTCAGTTGTTTTACTAATTGGATTACAGAAGGGTGATCACCAGGCGCAGGCTTCAACTTAGCGGCAAGGCCAGAAACAATAAGCTGGCGAATAGCAGCACCGTCGAGTGGCTGAAGGATATCATGAACAGGAGTGAGATATAGTGTACGCAATGCGGCGTACCTTAGGCTCCTCAACTTTTTGCGGCACTGGAGCCTCCTTCTTCGCTTCCTTAAATGTTCCCATTGGACCGGACGCTCTCCCGAGGTATGCAAGGACATCACCCTTGGTGAGCATGCCGCGAACACCTGTTCCTGGGATAGCCTCTGCATCAGCAACGTTGCCTTCGATGAGGAGACGCATCACGGAGGGTAGCAGGTGTTTCGAGTGCTTTGGGTGATGCGACGCTTTAGGAGCAGTAGGTTGAGATGCAGGTGTTGCTGGGGGTTGAGTTACCCGAGTCTCAGGTTCGGGCAGGGGAGGTGCCGATTTGGACTCTTCCTTGGGTACTTCAAGGTTTGAGATGTCATCTCCTTCCTCAGCAAGGAGGGCGATTAGTCTTCCAACCTGGACGTTCTTGCTGCCGTCTGGGGCCTGCTTTGCAGTCAGTGGTTATTGAAATTGCCAAGAAATAATGAGCCAAACGATGATTTTCCCCAAGATACCATCATCCTGTGCCTCGACGTCAATTGTTGCCTTGTCTGTTTCCTGTTGTGTCCGTGAGCTGCGAGTGCGCACAACCGAAGCAAGCCGAGTTCATACAATTTCTACCAGGACGTCTCCTGCAGAGAAAGACTCGCCTTCCGTTTTCTTCCACGAGGCAATGCCACCTTCTGTCATGGTCGGCGACATGGCTGGCATCTCAAGTTTAGTGATGGCATAACGGACTCGCGTCTGGTGCAGAGCTGAGAAGAATATTTATGTATGAGTTTTACCAGAAGTGATGCGGACACACCTCTACGTTGTGCGCGCGACAAAGAGCGAGCAAGGGTCATCGACTGACGTGCAGGACGCATCATGAGGACGGTGGCCATGGTGGACAAAACGTACGACGTTCGGAACGATTGAAATAACTCATCCGAGAATGACCAGGGTCCAGGCGTCATCCGTGGGAGTTCTTGACCCCCACCTCAATTACTTATGACCCCTCCTCATGTTCATCACCGTGACCTCCATCTCCATCTTCTCGATTACTTATATTGACGCTGGAATATTGACCAAATAATACTGTCCAGCCACGTCCGACAATCCACTTGCAGCAATTGCGACCACGACGTTGTGACTTCTGTCTCTAAACTGATTTCTTCCCGCAATTTACGTATCTAATTGGTTTGGAAGCGTGGACGGCTCTCTCTGTGGTATGCTATCGCAGTCAGTTGAGGATCTTTTGGAGGAGCGCGTGGCACAGCTCAAGTGAGTGCACTACACTTGGTAACATCTAGTGTTCACGCTAGTATCTGTGTACAGAGTGATTTCACAGCGCAGAAATGAACTCCTTCGTGAAATGTACCATATGATGCGGAGACGCCAAAACGCAGGTGACATCTCAATCTTCGATGACGACGACGACGACGAGGACGAAGATGGACTGCAGGACTGGTTGGACCGATACGATATCAGCGCGAAGTTCGTGTCATTATTCACTGATTTGCTTCGAGACTTACTCACCCTCACCAGTCCCGATTCGGGCATGGTATCTAATATTCCAGAAAGCGAGCTCTGTGCCACTTCATCATCTCCCAATCACGATGTATCTAAATCAATAGCCAACGACCTGCCGGACGTCATCGATGCAGATTCCCCCATGTCAGAGCCTCCTGCTTCACTTCACTCCGAAATCTCCATACCACTTGAAGTTCCAGAATCTGATGACCCCTTGGCCATATCGAAACCGGAAGGGTCACCACCCCGCGCCACTCCCATGTCACAAAAGCGCCCGAGACCGGACGACGAGCCAGATGAGCTGAACCTCGTAGGCATTTCACGCTCGCCGTCTTTGCGGTCGATCAGTCATCGCAGTCAATCATTGACCCGCCGTACGTCTCGTTCCAAGTCTCGCACATTCTCACCGCGACCCCCCGAACCTCTAAATACCACCTTCGATGAGGTACGTGAAGTCGCGGAGGAATCACTCGTCGAGGAACAGATGGACCCGACAATGGACGTGCCCATGGACAGAGAACCCTCACCTGATCTCATTCTACCATCGTCTTCGCCCGTCATGGAAAAGCACAAAACACCTCCTCGCACCATAGTTCACACTACTGTGGATATCTCATCTATCCAGCCGTCCCTCCTCATTCCCACCCCCACGTCCCCAGCGGCTGATCCAGCATTCAGTTTTGACGAGGCTGAGAGCGAGTTGCCTGAGGAGATGCTTCCTGCAGCCGTCACACCTGTAGACGCGCAACGACATCATCATTTCAACCCTGCCTACACTCTGCCGCCGATCAAATCACTACCTTCGGAATATCTCCGCAAGGGCAAGTCTGTAAAACAGAAAAAACGTGACAAAGAACGCGACAAAGCGGATGGAAGAAACAAGGATGAATGGACACCAATGGGCCTGACCAAATGGGGTGCGACCATTCGTGCTAACCCTGTGTGGAAAAAGGTTTCGCGTGCTACCAAGTGCCTGAGCACGCGTGACTGGGGTGTATGTGGCATAATTCTGTCCCAGCTGAAGTACTCATGTGTACTAGGTTGCCATGGCCGAGCTAAGGCTCACCCGCACTCTTGAACGCGTCGAAAGCCTTGAAAATGTCGCAAAGTGGAGTTATAGGCAGCCCAAGAGACAAAAGAATCTAGGGGGTCTGACTAAGACCCACTGGGACTATCTCATGGACGAAATGGTATGCTCTTCATGCTATCTGAAACGCAGATCGCTTACATTCTACGTAGAAATGGATTCGCGTTGATTTCCGCGAGGAGCGACGCTGGAAGTATGTCCTGGCGTTTAACTTGTCAACCGCCGTGCTCGAATGGCATGAGGCGGGGAGTCAAGAGGAAAGGCTTAGGCTTGGCATATGTGTTGGGTGGAAGCGCCCCCGGTCTTTGCAAAACGCCCCTTCAGAAGATGTGGATATGGACTCGCGGCCCACAGAGCACAATGGGTATACCCCTATGGCAGATGAATCCGATGGAGATGAAGAGGAGGGAGAGGCGGAGCAAAGAGATTTCATAGACGCTCTAGAAACGCGCAATGCACTGGAGGAAGCACTGGACAGAACGGGATCCAACGAATCCGCCGACAGTAGTCAACACCAGACACCAGGCCCAGATCATGTTCAGCCCAAAGTTGAAGATGTTGAAGATTCTTCAGCCCTGCGGGACTCAAATAATGCGATGGATGTGGACATTCAGCAAGACGGCCAGACCAAGACCGAGAACGACGAACAACTGGCTGGTCTCAAGGTGCATTCATCAGATCCGAATCTAGGCTCGCAGCAAAATACACAGGTCGACGCTGCTGCTGTGACCTCATCGAAAGTCTCCAAGACAAGTCTGTACGCACCACTCAGGGAGCAAATCGCATACTCCGACGAGCAAAAGCTTTTCCTCGACGACGATGATCTCACCCTTGTCAAAGCACTGTCTGATCTCACTACAGATGATACCGACATCGAGCCGTCGCTGCCCATTCCTGACCTCTCAGACATTTTCCCCGACCTTCAACCGCTCGGCATGCCAGATGTTGCTTCTGGCTCGGGTGAGGGAAAGAGGAAGGATAAGAAGTCAGGAGACGATAACAGGCGTGTTGAGGACTCTGGTTTTACAAAGATGGCTCCATTAGGTCGCTTCATGCACTGCAAGCCGACGCTTCTTGGATCTTTGCGACCGGCCAAGCGGTGGCGGAATAAGGAGTGGATCTTCGTTGAGGAGGCGGCAGTGGTTGTGGATTTCGACAGTGCAATTGGGAAGTCAGTAGATGATACCGCATCAGGTAAGGTTAATATGGGATAGCGAGCGTAACGCTGAATGTTATCCGTAGACCTCTTTGAGGGCAGTAGGTCATCCGCATCAATTATTGGATTGCCACCAAAAGACGGCAAGAAGCGCTCGGGTCATATCTGGAGCTCAGACGAAGACTCCCTTCTCAAGACCTTGATAGATAGATATCCCAATAACTGGAACCTGGTTGCGGACTCATTCAACTCCTCGCGCGTGACTATTTCCACCGACAGACGGACTCCCTGGGAATGCTTCGAGCGTTGGAGTAGCCGTTTCGGTAGTGGACATGCTGATGTCAGCTCCCCTGCTAATGTGGAGTGCACCCCACCGCCAGCGTCCACGTCAGCTCAAGGACAGATGACCACGAGAGGTGTTAAGCGGCTAGCTAGTATGACGGTTGCACAGAACCAAAGTACGGGCGCTGGCCAGACATCTGACACTAAAAAACGGCGGAGACACACATTCATGTATGAGACGATGCGTAAAGCCGCGAAGAAGCGCGAAGCAGCACAGAAAGCTTCCAGTGAGTCAGATACCTATTTTCTAGCTGTCGCCACTTACCCCATCCGCGCAAACTCGTCAGTGAATCAGCGAAAGGCATCCAACATTCATGATACACATGGGCAATATCAAAAGATGCCTAAACTTACACCAGCTGAACTCAGTCGCATGAAGTATGAGAAGGAGTCGAGGGAACAGCAAGAGTTACTCCTTGCGCGACGTCGCCATGAAGAGCTTACACGTCAAGCAATGATGCAGCGCGACCCAAGGCTGCAGGTGCCTGCCGCAGCAGCTGGTGTATGTGTTTTCCGCCTATTCTCAAACACCGGTCTGACGTTTAATCCCCTAGCAACCTCAGCAGGCGGCGGCGGCGGCAGCAGCAGCACAACAGCAGCAGCAAAATGGAACACCGAGATCAGCAGCACAACCCGCGCAAGCTGTCCCACAAATACGGACTCAACCTGTACCGCAGGTCAACATCTCTCAGCAGCAGCGAATACCGACGCCAATGGCATCAGCGGTCGCAGGGGCTCGGATGTCTCCCCAGCAAATGTTGCAAGCTCAAGCCGCCCAAGCTCGTGCTATCGCTGCAGCTGCACAGGCCCATGCCCAAGCTCAATCGCAAGTGCCGGTACAAGGTAGTCCGGTTCCCACCATCAAAGGGCTTCCTGCTGGTGCCCATCTGTCACCCCCATACCAATCGCGCGCTGCAACATCATCACCTGGGGTAGCACCACAAGGATCTCCTCCACGTAGCGTGGGGACGCCATCCAATGCTTCTCCCCGGCCACCATCTGCGCAACCGCAGCTGCCTATGCAGCCTCAGATGCCTGGAAATGGTGTTCCACGGCAGGCTCATTACTTCCCCGTGGTGAATACATTGCCTTCAGGACAATTCACACAGGAACAGATGGACCAGGCCCTTCTACTGTCGAATTTGATCCAGGTGAGCTAACTTTGTGCAATGATGGGCCAGCATATTTGATAGCGATTATTTAGTCACAGCATCGGTCTTCTATGGTTCAGGCACAGCAGAATAGTCAATATCCCTCACAGAGCTAATACATTTTTGTCTTGCATAAAGTTTATTACATTCGCTATCTGTAGATTTTTCCGCTGTACCTTTTCAAGTCGAATGCACCTACCCTTCACCACACCCTCACTCATCTTCTTGTCCGACCAGTGCCTATAATATCTCCAATTTGGACAAGGGATACATTTTCGAATTGGACAAGGGTCAACGGTACGCGAAGGGGTACCGGTTACTCCTGAGCTGATCACCTACGGGAGACAACATTTGGCATGGTTCGTCTTGGTGAAATCAGATGCATAATCAGCGAAATAAAATTATGTTTTTCGTGTGGGTATCGTGACAGGAGTTGTAAGACGTTAAATGAGGATATAAAATACAGTCATCAACGATCGTCTAATGGATACATGAAATAATTGTCTCGTACAGCCCGTGTGCATGAATGAGGGGACACCAGACGCTCAACGGTCGGTGCTGGATCCACTGAGTGAACAAGATATGACGTGATTCATGGCAGCTTGGTTGAATGAACCTAAAAACCGTTTCAACCAGTGCCTTCCTTACAAATCAATAAGCGATGCAAGGGAAAAACAGGAATCATATTCACCCAACCAGAATTATGAGTTATCCTGCCACAGAGACATGATATTGATGACACGAGTGCTGTGGTCATACAATGCTGTACACCCGTGACTGCCAAACTCGCACGTCTGAGCATGAGTTCGCCAAGAGTACCATCGAGTGAAATATTTAGAGCACCCGTTGCACTCGAATCTCTCGGAGAAGTGTTGACGTAGAGTATGACGTGGAACAGCACTCCTTTGTAATACTGTATCGCAACCCAACCAAGTACACGGCGCTCTGTGGGTCTCGCCCCCACGAGCAACCCCATGCCATCGTTGTGCATGACGCTTGATTGATGTCTTGTCGACTTTTACCCAAAGACCACAGGGCGAGTCTATGCGAAGACACTCGCCAACAACTATGTTGCCGCCGGTGGACCCTTCGTGGGTAAGGTCAATACTGTCAATGCAACAGCCATTGATGTTGACAATCTGGTAGTTGTGGCTGGCAAGGAAATTTGGATGAGGTGTTTCTGATCTAGAGACTGCAGCCGAGGATATTGATAGTGAGGGAAACGGCGGTGCTAGGTTAGGGAGATGAGCAGTATTGTCGAAGTCTACATGTGAGGGGTTGGATGGTCCCGCGATATGCAATTGTGAAACACGGCCGGCGTCGTTGGCGTAGCCTTGAGTATTGACAGCACCCTCGTACCATGGCGCGAGAGTGATAGAACTGTTGCTGTATGGCTGAAATTCCTGTAGTGGTGGCACAGCATTTCCAATCCAAGAGCGCCTTCCCGGAATATCACCCGACACTGGAGCAAGCAGACCAGCACTGCTTGGTCTTGAATAATCACTTGCAGAGCTGTGGGTGCTAGATAAGCAAAATAATGGAAAGCAAATATTAGCCTCAGGTGAAATGTCGTGCACAGACTCGAGTACCTTGGATCAGAAGGCGAATTTACATCCCACACTGAAACATATCTGTCATCTTCTCCGTAGCTCTGAACAGTAGTATTATACGGTGGCGTTACGGTCGGAATGCCGCTGCGCGCCTGAAATGATGTGTACTGTTGCAACAGCACATGATTGTCGATGGAAAAATTGGTATTTGGTACGTCGCCCAGAACACGAGTGGACAGGTTAAGTCCTGTAGCATTGCGTGGACTAGATATTAAGGAAAAGAAGAGGGAAAGGGGGGAACGAGCTTCAGGTGCGCGGTTACCTATACTACACTGGAACACATACCTAATAGGCTGTGAGTAGATGTGTGCCGCCGGGGCATTCTCGGGAGAATTTGTTACATTATCCCTTAGAAAACGTATAAGGAGAGGACGGCAATGCAAATGATAAATGTTCACCTCCGTTGAAATCCAGACTCTAGCAATGGAGGACTTGGGGGACATCTCATTGAAAGTGTTCTGCAATGCGAACCATGAGTCACTAGTGCTGCAGCTAACTACAGCCGACTCACGAACTGCCATGCTCGACAGCTGCAATATGCGCTGTGGAACGTGTCTTCGAGGAGGCAATGGTGTGGTCTAGGCGACCCATACTAAAAGGTAAATTGGTGGAGCGATATATGAGTCAGAGCTGTTCATTATATACGAGACTCAAAATGATGCTGAAAGGTTAGGAATTCGAAAGAGAATGTGAATTATGGCTTGTGCCAAGGCACTGCTAGCCCAACCGACCAACTAGCAGTGCTACAGCATATCAGTTGGACTGTAATTGCTGTACTACTTCGTGAAGAATCGGACCTATTGATAACGATCTGAGCAAGAGATTCCAGGTTCTAGAAAAGCTACTGGTAAGTCGGATCACACAGCCTGTTCAGCTCATAGCATCTAAGTAATCCCCTTGCCTTGTCGACAATCTTCTTTAGGATACAAAGGGAGCTTAGGGAACGCGACATCAACGACAGCGGACCTGCAGACAAGAACGGAGTTGAGAGTTGGCGAGCTTGAAGAAACCGGGATGACATCAGTAAAATGGAACCTCGTCGTCATGAACCACTTCCGAGTGAACGAGTTTTGCCGGAATTAATGGCGATTGAAATTCTGGAAAGTCACATTGCACAGTGGCATGCAATCATCATGGCAGCGGTGTAGTAAGAGATGAATCCCGAGACATGGTGGAAACACTGCGGACTATACTAAGCGTGCCTCAGGTAATGGATGCATTCTGTGAGTGAATCTGGTGAGCGTGGCGAATGTTTGCAAGTCTTTGCAGAGTATGGCATCACGTCAAAATCCGATTCAAGAACAGAGAGTGGCACGCACACATCTACATTTCATGAATTACATGATATCCATATAGCCAAGGAGGAAGTGTACCCGCGGGTACGTTCCTTCGGCTCAGCTCAGCTCCGTAGCATGAACGGGGCCGACGCAAGTCTGAACTATATGATTATCTGTGAGACGATTCAGTAAGAAAAAAACCGAGAATTCATGTTGAGCTCGACGGCAAACGACGAGCAACGGTAGCAGCATCATAGAGAGTTAGCATAAGAAAGCACAGCAGAATGTGTGGTACTTGAGGTCGCGATGAAGATGCTGTGGGACTGCAGGAGGACAAAAGCCGATCACTCATTCGCTGAACATGGTATTCATATCCTGCATCGAAGACGAGTACCGGTGATCTGACTTTTTAGAATTACTGGTGTCGGTGATGCGCTAAAACACCGGACAACTAATTCTCCTGAAAATCTACAGCAATTTCTACACAGAATTCGTGTATTGCAAGTAGTTTTACCGCAAGTATGAGTATTCTGTGGCGTATGGCTATGGCATGAACCGGCGGCCGAGGCGCAGCAAGTTGTTATCTTTCAGGTGAGCGAGTGGTGCACTTCTAAAATTGCGCGTGAAGTCTCGATAAACAAGTCTAGTCCCCGTGATCATCTGCTCTTCGTTAAATCGACCTTGTAGTATGCCTTGATCAACAAACGGGGGCTTGGGGGGTCGAAAGTATATTTAATCGGAGCTTTAAAATGACGACCCCATTTGTTTGTTGGCAAAGTAAAGTGGAGGGACGACTCTGGGCTGGTGTTGGACTCGGCCTACGTGTTTTGTTTTCTACTCTCTTACTTTGTTCTCCAAAACGGCGTTCGCTGGTGGGATCGTGTCGCGACGCCCGGAGACTTCAGCCAGGTCTTCGGCGATGGATAATCCTCCAAACGCTAATATACACACCATAGTCAAGGCTCAAATCGTTTTCCTTCTTTCCACCCTTACAGAGGACAATTTTGACCGAAATCAGCTTGAAATCCGTTCGGTGGGTCTTGTCAGCATCCCTTTGTCTGCACTTGTCAAACTGAAAATATCCCCTTTGTTACGGGCAATTTCTTTATTAGCTTTCTGAGCAGCACGGACTTGACACTTACCTCCATTTTATCCGTCGTCTGATCATTCATTCCCAAGCCAGACTAGCCTCTTCAGCACCTCCATCAGCTTTTGATACTTCCACTGCTCTCACCTTTCGACTTCTCGTCCAAGAAACTCAACGACTCGCCCGCGACCCTTTTCTCGCCGACCGTTTTCGTGAGGGCATAGACAGGGGCGAAGGGGACGCTTTCAGGCACTTTGATCTCCTGCGATTCGCTGATCGCGTTGCTTTACGTCCTTTGGAGAGGCTTGTTCTGGCCTCCGCCATCGTATCTTCACCCTCGAGGCTCGAACTTTCTACCCAAGCAATGAATCTTATACGACACGACTTTGAAAACGCAGTACTTGCTCTTTGCCAGCACCCCTCATTCGACCATGCCGATCTTTCCCCTCAGCAAGTCGCGAAACTCATGTCAAATTTTCTCTCCGACTCCAACTCTGAAACACCAGTCCTCGACCTCACCCAGCGTCAAGCGCTTATTGCAGCTGCACAGGCAAAGTATGGGCTCGAGATTGTCGCTCCTATCCTACAACGCATTTTCCCAACATTGAGGTCAGGCCACGCGTTTAACACTTTTGTACTTTATTAATCCAAACCCTGTTGCGCAGCTTGCCTCCCGGGACTTCCCTCGTTCAGACTCTCATTCAGTTAGGTCCGGAGATCACAAGTGACGTGGATACTGTTTGCGCCTTGCTTCAACGCTTTGGCATTTCGGACAGCAAGCCTCCTCGAAATGATCAATTGGTGGAGATCATGTCCAATTTGGCTCGACTGGCCGCGGAAGGAACAATCATGTGTGATGTCGGAGCTTTGGTGAGGGCCTTGAGCAGCTTCGTAAGTGTTTACTTAATCCAAATTTGCATTTCCTCACGTGCATGGATAGAATGTTACCTTGAATTGGGCGAATGTTATTAAGGCATTCGATTTACCCGATCGTCATGGCGTCGATACTGCTACTTTGAAGCTTCTGATTGCCATTCTCCTTAACTGCCCGCGTGATGCAGAACCTCACGCAGTGACCGGTTTCTGGGGGACATGGGCAAACTCAATGTACCAACTGAAACTCCTTGATGCATTACTTTCACTACCCGCCGATACTTTCAATTTTGTGACTTTGCCAGGCAGGAGGATCGTTACAGTGGATGACGTTGCATTGGCGAGCCCCACAATCAAGTCCCTAGCAGCCAACGTACAGAGTCACACTTGGAATTCGCTGGATGTCTTCGAGGTTCTCGTCAGACTTGCGGACTCCGAAAGTGCAGAAATTCGCTCGTGTGTCAGGGACATGCTCGACAAGGCACTCAAGATCAGTGCGGAGCTAGTACAAATGGGTTTGCTGCAAGTACCGGTGAGTTTTTCTTACTTTGTCATTTGCTCGTTTTCCTCAATGACCTCAAGGATGCAAAATGGAATGACATACGCGTGGAATACTCTCGTAAACTTCTGGCGATGTTCCTCGCCGGACATCCTAACCACCAGCTAGTCTTCATGCGTCTGTGGCAGATCGAGCCGACCTATCTGACCGACGCTTTCCGCGACTTCTATGAGGAAAATCCTCTCAATATCTCGAGGATCCTGGACGTAGCTCAGGACCTCAAGGTAAGCCAAAGTGAGCCTCAAGGCGCTCATGATGATTATAAATGGGATCAGATTCTGGAGAACTTGCTCGAAGTCCGGCCTTTCACATTTGCCCTGGATGTCGCCTCGCTGGCATCGCGTCGAGAGTACCTGAACCTTGACAAGTGGTTGGCCGACAACGTTACCGCACATGGAGCAGAGTTCCTACGTGCCATGGTCGCATTTTTGGAAGTCAAGATGGAGAGCGAAAAAGTGTCCAGGATGTCCGATCCTGCTGTTGATAGTCGTACGCTGTCTTTGAATCCCCACACCATCACGATTTTCCTCCGCACCCTCCGTAATAAGTGAGTAATTGTGCCTCCGGTTTCGCATTTCTTTTCGCTTATCAGTTAATAGTTCTGCCAAAATGCCTCGGGAGGACATCGATTACTGCCTCGAAGTTCGCAACTCCTGTTTGCAGGTTCACCCTCGCCTCATGGGTCTCATTCCTGGCAGTGATATCGAACCTGGATTAGCTGTCGTCAATTACACTGCAGAGATTGAGGGCGAAGTGGATGCCATTTACAAGCAGATGTATGACGAACAGACGTCTATCGACGAAGTCATCGCCCTTCTCCAACGCAGTAAAACCTCAACCGATACTCGTGACCACGAAATCTTCTCCTGCATGCTCCACTTTCTCTTCGACGAATATAAGTTCTTCCAATCTTACTACCCCGCTCGCGAACTCGCCATGACCGGTTATCTATTCGGTTCCATCATTCATCACGAACTCGTTGATTCCATTCCTCTCGGCATTGCTATACGTTACGTCGTTGACGCTCTTAACTGTCCTCCTGAGACCAATCTTTTTAAGTTTGGACTCCAAGCCCTGTCTCGCTTCGAAACTCGTCTTGCTGAGTGGCAGCCTTTGTGTCAAGCTCTCCTCAGGATTCCCCACCTTATGGAGGTTCGCCCAGACCTGACGGGTGTCATCCACCGTGCCATAGCTGTTGGTGGCGACGGATCGCGCAGTAATGCTGATATGCGTGGTATCTCTACTGGTCTTACTGCTGAACCTGCGCCTGTGTTCACTGCTATCCATCCTGACAAGCTTGATGCAGAGATCATCGAACCTCCAGAGGAGCTCTCCGACAAGGTTTTGTTCATAGTGAACAACCTCGCGCCCAATAACTTCGACTCCAAGTTATCGGAGATGAAGGAGCAGTTTGACGATGCCTTTGCAAGGTGGTTCGCTAATTATCTGGTGGACCAACGGATCAGCATCGAGCCCAACAATCATCAGCTATATCTCCGGTTCCTCGATGCCCTCGACAAGCAGGTTTTGTCCAAGTTCATCCTGCAGGAGACTTTTATCAAAGCAGCAGCGGTGTTGAACAGCGAGAGGACGATGCAGGTTACCTCGGAGCGTTTGGTCCTGAAGAACATTGCGTCGTGGCTTGGGACTATCACGCTTGCTCGTGACAAGCCAATTCGCCACAAGAATCTTTCCTTCAAGGACCTTCTCATTGAGGGCTACGACCATGGGCGCCTCATCGTCGCCATTCCATTCGTTTGCAAAACTCTTGAGCCTTGCTCCAAATCCAAGGTCTTCAAGCCGCCCAACCCGTGGCTGATGGCGGTCATCAGCCTACTGGCCGAGTTGTATCATTATGCCGACATCAAGTTGAACTTGAAGTTTGAGATCGAGATGCTGTGCAAGGGCCTCGACATTGACCTCGACACCGTCGAGGCTACGACTGTCGTGCGCAGCAGGAGCTCTGCTGGCGACACAGGACCTGCCATTCCCGAATATGTTACCGACATAGACTCCATGCCGATGAACGGCTTTGATCCCGCTCATATGCAAGGCGATTCTCAGGTCATGCCGATTGGACCTACGTCTGCAGCTGAGCCTCAACGTGCTGTAGGGGCCCACATTGAATCGATTCTCTCGAGCTTGGCTACCAGCGTCGTGGTCAGCGCGCAGCTTGCACCTTACAACGCCAACCACTCCTTCAAGCGTGCAGTGCAGCTTGCTATCGACCGTGCCGTTAGGGAGGTGAGTGACTCCATGTCTGTTTCTGCTGCATTAGTCTGAGGTAAATATTCTGCTAGATCATTGTGCCAGTCGTTGAGAGGTCTGTGACAATCGCTGGCATCTCGACTCGCGAGCTTGTCGCCAAGGACTTCGCGTCAGAGCCTAGTGAGGATAAGTTGCGTAAGGCTGGGCATCTGATGGCGCAGAAGCTTGCTGGAAGTCTTGCACTGGTCACCTGTAAGGAGCCTTTGAAGAGCAACCTTGGAGGCCACCTACGTTCTTCTCTGGTGGACCATGGGTTCAGTGAAGTGAGTGGTCCATACTTGAAATATGTAGGGCATCACTTACAGCGTTGAAGCAAACGGTATCCGAGCAAGTCCTAGCGATTCTCGTGCAAGACAATGTGGACATTGCCTGTGCAGCAATTGAAAAAGCTGCCATGGAGAGAGCTGTGACGGAGGTTGATGAGGGTTTTGCACCCTCGTATGAGGCTCGTCGTCGTTACCGTGATGTATGTTTTTGGGCATATTATTAGAATACTACTGACCTCGCCTCACCAACAGCTTCGCAACGGGCAGGCATTTTGGGATCCTCAAGCTCCACACTCGAACTTCTCCACTAGTCTTCCGGATCCTCTGCGCATCAAGCCGACAGGCCTGCAACCCCACCAAGCGGCGGTTTATGAGGACTTCGGTATGTTTGTTATCGATGTTTCAGTGCAGCTGGTTTTAATGTTGCGTCTCAATCTAGCCCTAGATGCGAAACGGGTTACTGTTGCACCGATGAGTCGGCCAAGTTCGACGGTGTCGTATGCTCGCAACGAACATCTGAATCCAGCTCTCTATGCCGCTTCGCCCGCCCCGGAGCCAGCTCTTGCGGCTCATCCCGCTCTGCAGCACCAGGAGGCGATGGAACGCTTCACTGTAAGCACACTTTTATCTTATATTGCCGGAAAGCTGATCATCCTGTGCAGGCGATCCTGAGGGACTTAGAAGGCTTAATCGTCCAGCTACCTATCCAATCACTGGCTGCGCTTCCCCCCAATCATGATCTTCGTCACCTTGTTCGGCAGATCCTTTTTGTCGCAGCGAACTCCATTGATCGTCATCGCACCCCCCTCCTCATGTCTCAGAAGATTGTCCAGCTGCTGTACAAGACGAGCTCCCAGCTTGGCAGAGAGATTTATGTTGCCTTATTAGACCAGCTTTGCCACTCGTTTGAAGAGGTTGCTAAAGAGGCTATTACGTGGCTGCTCTATGCGGAGGATGAGGTTAGTCCTATGTACTTCTTTTCCATGCATCACTCACACTGTTTTAGCGCAAGCTCAACATCCCCGTTACCGTAACTCTACTTCGTAGCGGCCTTGTCAACACCTCGCTTCAGGATCAGCAGCTGGCTAAGAACTTGTTTACTGACCCACGCCCTAGCTTGCAGAACTTCGCAGCGGGCCTCATTCGCGAATGCCTGTCAAGCGACCCCCCGGTTGCTTCTCAGAATCAGTTGACATACTCTATCGAAGTTCTTGGGCAGTTGGCGCAAGCTGGAAAAGCCAATGAAGAGTACGTTGCGACTAAATTCAATGAGCTTGTGTACTAACCAGTGCACGCTAGGGTGAACCGCCTCCTTGATGACCTTCGAGGCATTCGTAGACCGAGTGTGACGTTACCGACAGAGGGCATGGTGGCTCGCCAGCCGTCAGTCAAGCCAGAGACTGAGCAGCTTAGGGAAAAGTTGTTCGTCTGGTTCCAACAATGGGTTACCATCTTCCAGAGATCTCACTCTCCAGAGAAAGCGTTCGTCCCTTTCATATCCCAGCTGACAAAGCAGGGAATTTTGAAGGTCGAGGACATTTCTTCGTTCTTCTTCCGTGTGTGTGCGGAGGCAAGCGTGAACAGCTACATCAAGTGCATGGCAGCGGGAGAGTTCGACTATGCTTTCCAGGCTCTTGATGCGATGTCAAGGCTAATCGTCTACATCATCAAGTATCATGGCGACGCTTCTGGAATCGACAACGACCAGGCGAAAGTTCATTACCTCACCAAGATTTTGTCGATTTTCGTTCTCGTTTTCGCAAACATGCACGAAGAACAAGGTGTCCTCTTTCAACAGAAGCCATTCTTCAGATTCTTCTCTAGTCTCATTAGCGACCTGCACTCCATCGCGGAACATTTAGGCTCGGCTTATTTCCACCTGTTAATCGCTATTAGGTAAATCCTATTTTTCAACATTGTATTTTTGTTGTCGCTCACAACTTCACAGCGACACATTCAGTTCTTTGCAACCCACCTACTTCCCGGGGTTTGCATTCTCTTGGCTCTGTCTGATTTCTCACCGACTTTTCATGCCGAAACTACTGCTATCTGAGAACCGCGAGGTGAGACCATGCGTTCTAATTTCCAAGGACTTTTTTTAACAATTTTGTCAGGGCTGGTCTGCGTTCCACAAGCTTCTTCTTTCCCTCTTTAAGTTTCTGGCTCCCTTCTTGAAAGAGGCAGATCTCCAACTCGCATCTCGTGATCTATATCGCGGGTCCCTCCGACTTCTCCTCGTCCTCCTTCATGACTTCCCGGAGTTCCTTAGTGAATACTACTTTAGTCTCTGTGATGTCATTCCTCCGCGTTGCATTCAGCTGCGCAACATCATCCTCAGCGCGTTCCCTATGTCTATCATCCTTCCTGACCCCCATCTACGCAACACCAAACTTGATTCGATTCCCGAAATGGGACCTATACCACCCATTCTATCCGATTTTGCTTCGGGTCTCAAAAGTGCCGACCTCCGCAACAACCTCGATCAATACCTCTTTAATCGCGGGACCCCTTCATTCCTTACAACTCTCAAAGATCGCTTGAGGCTGCCCGGTGTACCAGAGGGTTCGACCGAGTCGTACAACCTGTCACTGATAAACTCTCTTGTCATGTATATTGGAGTGTCCTCAGTTGCTCAGGCCAAGACAAGGAGTGGCTCCTCTGTGTTTGTCGCAAGCGACCCTGGCGTCGTTGCTCTACAGTACCTAGCTTCTAATTTAGATGTTGAAGGTAAGCACCAGCGAATTCGATACTTTATATGATGTGAAATTGACCTGACATACAGGACAACACCACCTCTTGAGCTCCATGGTTCTTCATTTGCGATATCCCAATGCCCATACCCACTGGTTCAGCTCTTTACTTCTTCATCTCTTTGTCGAGGTCAAGGACGATCGCTTCCGTGAAGTGATGACAAGAGTTCTTCTGGAGCGCTTTATCGTCCATCGTCCTCATCCATGGGGTGCATTGGTTACCTTTATTGAGCTGCTCCGCAACTCGAAGTACGAGTTCTGGAACAAGGAGTTCATTCGCGTCGCACCCGAAGTCACCATGCTGCTTGAGAGCGTGAGTCTCAACCGCTGATTGATTGAAACTGCTACTCAATCAACTCTACAGGTCGCAAGGTCCATCTATCAGCCATAGACTCGCTTTGTCTTTGTTCCTGCTATTTGTCGCGCATATCTGTTTCTTTGGGTTTTTTCCTTGTTCTCTAACTGCACTCACTGTATTGTAACAACCTTTCACCGTTTTCAAGTGTTGAACAAGGTGTAACATGAACTTTGGTTATGGTAGCAACCCTGCTACACAACCTTGTCGACGCCCCCCAGATTTGTCGATGTTTATAGCGCCCTTAAAAAGTCCCTTACATTTACAATACTATGTACACCTGTAGGCCTTACATGCTAATTAAGCCATGACATGCAAGCGCTGAATCCCCACTTTCCGTCGTTTGACCTGAGAGCCGATCCCCAAACACTGAACATCGTCGATAAGTAAAGAGTCTCATGTAGGAATTAGAACTCACCCGGCTCCCTCTATGCCAGCTGCCCCGATCCTATCTGCTCTCCCATCAACTACCAACCAGTCAGGTACTAAGACACCTGTGCGGATGGGAAATAATCGCAGCACACGCTCAAGTCCTTCAGAGTCAGTTGATTGCAGCAAAAGCACCATGTTTGAAGTAGTTGCTTTCTTGAGGAGGAAGAGCAAACCTGCAAGGCAAACATTCAGCATACCTCTGACACACCACCTCCCATGCCTACCGGAAGAAGGGCGATCAAATTTCTTGTCGTTCAAAACCCAAGATCCTCCTTCGTAAGACCAATCACTCTGACTGCGTTCCAACAGGTCTTTGACAAGCAAAGAGTCTGCGCAACCGATGACGATCATGTTACCACCACATGTCACATCATCTTTTGCTTCACTTGCAGAAGATATTCGAGCGTCAAGCAAATGGAACATTCGTAAGCTGTGAGCAATCCGCAAGGCTACAGACAGCTCCAGGGAGGGATCCAGCGACGGAATCACAATATTGATGTTTTCGTCTGCGCTGAGGATAGCTTGCGCACGACCATGCGGTTGTAGGAAGGTCTCTGTATGCGAATATACTGCCTATCTCAACGAGACATTAATATCATTAGAATATCAAGATGCACGGGAAGACGTCACCTTCCAGCAAGCTGATCCGTTGCCAGTGGCTCGCTCAAACCAGAGGGTCCCTGCATTTCTACTGGCGTGTAGGACTGAGACCTTATGCCCACCGATCGCAAGTTTATTGATAGAAACCTTGCTTAGGTCGACAGAAACAACACTGATATTCGAGGCTTTGACGTCCATCCCTCCTTCATCATCTTCGCATACTTCCAAACGTGCAAGTCTGTGAAAAATGTCGCCATAAAATCATATGGTATAAGATGAGAAGCTGACCTCCCAGGCACTTCGAGGGCCAGCACCCGCCAACCCCGCATTGCCCCACTCTCCGCAGGAACAGCCACGGTAAGTGTGAATTTGCGACACTTTGTCTTCGGTACGTTGTGTGGAGCACACTGAACACGATCAAGAAACGCCTGAACACGAGTGTTCTTAAGCACCTCGAACCACCAGTGAGGTTGGCCGGGCTCTTCAACGTACCTGCAGAGCAAGTGAGCACTCATTGAGAGGCAAAAACCAAGTACATACGTAACATCTGCATCTGGATTCCATTCCCTGAGCACGCTCACTGCCTGACGAGTATGCCATGGCGGAACATTATCATCCATGCCACTGGCCAGTGGTGTCAAATACAGCTTCGATACAAATGAATTATTTCCAGACGTACCCATGTATTGCAAGTACAGGTGTGTGAGAAAGGTTAGAAAGAAATAGGTCATTGTCGTCTGGTAAGAGCGATGTTTCGAGAACAGCTCGGAGTGCTGGGTCGATGAAGTGCGCGAACCTGCCAAAGGGTTAGTCAGCCTTAACATCACGGCATGAACGAGTTTCGCTATACCTTGACATCGTCCATGGAACATATGCTTGTGACTTGATGTATCCAGCAGCGGCTATGACTACACTTCACAGTCACCTTGATCGGTACCTCAATATAGTCTGTTCGACATACCAGCTTTCACCTTGTCCGGCCATCTACTTGCTATATACCATGCTCCTTGTCCGCCGTTCGAGTGACCCATGACGATGACCTTCGTATCTCGAGGATAAATCCAGTTCAAGAATCTTTCGCATAGGATATTGTGCAGAGCTGTCACAGTGGTGAGAGCATCAGCAGCAGAAGGGCCATGCCAATCGAGACCCTGTCATCCACCAATTAAGACAGTGAAGCAGGACACCGAAATGTTATTACCCAAGAAGTTCGACCAGATGGGATGATCACCCATGCCTTGTCTTGTCGAGGGAGGCTGTCTACCCAGAATGTTTGGGTGACGATATCGACACCCGCGCCATCTAGAAAATGTGGATCGAAGAGTCAACCTCCAGGAAAACAAGCTATCGTAAACAGTAACATACGCAGCGCTAGAATTGGTTCTCTCGGCCCTCCTTCACCCTCGTCATTGGGAAGTCGAGGGGGGAGTACCGAAAATATGGTTGAATTGCTGAAGCCTACATTGTATGTCCCTCTTATGGCAGTGTAACTGGTAGGAGTCCACATGGGAATGTGTCTGATAGGAACATTGACTCTGAGCATACGTCGCTCATCAACAGAATTATATGGAGATCCATCAAGACATGGAGAGATCATGATGTCGATCGGAAGTTCTGTAATATCGGCGAAGACAGGTTCGGAATCAATTGCGAGCTCAAGTGTTAGTACGTGTGTTTGAGTCGGGGCGAGCCGCATTTCCGTTGAAAGGTCGAACACTGCAAGCCCAAACCCTGCGCACGGTGGAATCTTAGCTGAAACAACTGTCCACCACCCAGATATACTGGTTTCGGTGTTACGGGTGTAATCAACGTTTCGGAGCCCAATTCCCAGTGTTCTAGAGAATGGCTTGCCATCGATGAAATCCGGTATGATATCGTGAGCAGGTGCATGTACGATAGGCATGGCCAAACAAGGTGTTTCAAGTGGTGGAGGGGTATCTATCGCGACGGTGAAGTTGATGCTTAGAATTGGATGTGCTGAACTATATGCCCGAGGGTCACCAAAGAGTCTTATCTACAGTGGAGAATTTAGATGATGATCCGGTGCTTGAGAAAAGTCAGATTACCTCGTAAGGTCCACCAAGGACTACTTGATATCGGGTCGCTCTGTCTCTGCTTGGAGATGTCGGAAGTGAGACTAATTGTACAGGGGCACGCTCAAGAGCGTAAACATTCCCCATGTGCCATTCCGGTATATGCGTTGCCCAAGCTGTCTCGTCACCTGGTAGAATGGCGAAGTACGCGCCTTGAAGGCACTCGACACGAAGGCGTGGATCGATCTCCTGAGACATCTTTTGCTTAGAATCGGGAGGATAGAGAGTAAAATACGTCCGGAGGACGTTGTGGTGCTGCAGGGCAGCCCATCCCTCTGTCGCACGAAGCTGCTCCCACCGTATGTTGGGATGAGAGACCTTAAGATTTCCACGTCCATCCGAGTCAGTTTTAGACCAAGAGACGAATCCGCTATCGGCATAAGCAGATGAATAAGTGCGGCTCAAGTCTATACTCTTGGACACTTTGAAATCGATACCAGTAGATTAGCTTAGGTTCACGATGTACGATCAATAATGATAAATGCCCACAGTCGAGGGGAAACGCGGGAGAAAGGAAATGCTGTTCCCTAGCGTGGATAGGGAAAGGACCGAGAACCTGTTTGACACGAGTTAGCCCAGCGAGTGCTACTAGTGAGACTGCACTGAATCTCAGAAGTTCAGAAGCATTAACGCACATCCCATTCCTGAGATATAACGACCCGCCATTCACTAGTACAGCTGGAGCAGTCCATGGGCAGTGTGTAGTAGGCTGAACCGAGTCAGCAAACGCTGTTCAAGAAGTTCAAGTAGTAGCTGGCAGTTGGTGAACTTGTGATGAGTCTGTATGCACCGCCCCGGGCCCGGCGGTCACCATTGCTTAGGTGTTACGGGGCCATTCAGCTGCAATGTAATCATAATTGTTTTTGATGTAGAAGACTGAGGGATCATGACTATTGTTTTCTGGCTAGAATAAATAGCCGTCTCTAAGAGTCCTAAGTTTTAATCATATAATAGTATACACTACGATGTGTTTGGAAACAGCGCTGTGGTGATATTTTCTGCTTCCTCGTAGGCATTTACTCCTCCGATCTGAGCCGGGCTTAACGAGTTGAAAACGGGGCAAAGGTTCTCCCATGCACCTGTGTCAACCATCAGTTCAGTCTGAAGCTAAGATGGACATCAAATAATTACTGGGTATGCTCTTATCCGTATAAATCTTCTGAGTCTCCGGGATGCTCTCGGCCATAACTACAGCGAAACCACTGGAAATAAACGTCAGATTACAACGGAGTCTCAGGGCGCTCGAAATAACGCACGCTTCGAGATGCCAGTCAATGTGACTTGATAAACGATAAGATCAGAGTTAATGCTACATCCATAAAGTTGCCTCACTCACCAATGCAGGAACCATGGACCGGGATTATCTGTGACCCATCTAATCACCATCTGTTGACCTTGGATCCCAGCGGATACTACATCCCTGCGTACGGGATTGACGTAGTTGAAAGAACTGTTGCCAGCACTCTGCACGACGTCAAAGTTATGCTACAATGACGGTAAGTAATGGAGGGGGTCAAGCCGTATCTATTATTACTTACACCGTGAAGATGAATTGGATGCTAGGGAGATCATGAGATGCATGTAACATGGTGTTTTAACGAGCA
>LVVM01004827.1:23967-56348 GCA_001882365.1 Rhizopogon vesiculosus | reverse complement strand
GGACCACTCTCATTACCTATCAGCATCGTCAGTTCGACAACCTTATTGGCCTCTAGAACATAAACAGTTCCTTCTGGAAGGAGATCGGTTGCCTGTTGTGCGCCGCTGAGGATCTGGAGCAGTACGGGCACTGTGGGAGGCTTGTATTCAACGCCGTTCATCAGATATATTCCGTCTGTAAGGTTGACCAGCATCATCAAGTTGATATCTGCCTTTCCATATTCTGGAATCCCGGGTGCACCAGGTTTGATGAGTGCATGCAAGTTAGTCTCCACAAACGCCATGGTACTATTGGTCTGAAGTGTAGTTGGATCTGCGACGGGAGCGCCTTTGTATCGCAAGATTGCAGAATTCTGGCCATCGTCGAACGACGCGTTCGCGATGTTTGGGAGTGATCGCATCCAGTAATTACCGACTGGCTTATTCGCCTCGAGTACGACAGAGTATCGTTGCCCGGGAAGTATCTGGATCGAGTCCACAAGGAGGGACTCCGTCAGCTGAGCGTCCGCTTCGATGATCGTCATATTATGGCCATCGATGGAGAACACAAAGTTTGCATGGCAAGACATTGCTACAAGGCGTAGGCGGTATCTTTTACCGTGCTCCACGTTGACCACTGCAAGGTCGGTCATGGGACCTCCTGGATATCGACCGAGACCGTTTATGAGTGCCGAATCAACGACAACGTCGATTACATAGTTCAGAGCAGGGGCAACCGGATGGTTCCTATTATCAATTAGCGAGGTGGAAGCAAATCGTAAATAGTGATGAGATGTACCAGTCAGCAAGAGTGATGACAGTAGTCTCTGTGAATACTGTAAGTGAACATATTCATGAACATGACATGAGCGCCGAACCGTCGTCAATGTCGTATAGGTTGGATACAGCGTCTTCTTGGTCGTAGACAATCAAAGCGCCACGCAGGCCATCGCTAAACAGTTTCGGGTCACGCATTGCAAATGTAAAAAATAAAATCCACACAAACCACTGTTGCGTAGAGTAATGACTATGATACCAGAAAGTTCCTGCCTGTTTTGGAACTTCGAAGGTGTGTAGAAACGAATCATTTTGTGCAATAGGACATTGAGTAACAAATGCGACTCCATCGACATAGTTAGTCGTGTTCTGAACGATTCCATGCCAGTGCTAAATAGAGCGGGGTAAGCGTGATATCCGAGTTGTTAAAATAGATGTACTCACCACACTGGTGCTCAAGAGCATTGAAGGGTCAGTGAGGTTGTTCACGACATTGATCGCGAATTTGTCTCCCTTCAACGATGGTCAGTGCCTGAGGACTCGACGAAAAAGGGCGAAAACGTACTTTTTGGGCTGCGATAATTGGACCTGGAAATGTTCCTCCAGCGAGCGTTGTACTACAACAATGATCAGAGTAGAAAGAACATAACGGAGACAAACTCACGAGCGTTTGAATCCGTCTGGAGCTATGTCATAATTACCAATCACCAGGTTTGATTTAGGGCCTAGTGTGTTCGAACTGAGTGGATAGGACTTGGATCGCGAGATAATGGATGCCGCATCTGCTAGGTGAAGCAATAGAAACAAAACAGCACCGCGGAAGATCATTACGGTCAAGTATAGCGTGTTGACACTGATGATTGACGGTGCAGCTGGATATGTTCAATTGAACATTAAGTTGCAGTCGCTCTTATAGACGAGGCAATTGTGCTGTCCGGCATCTACTCTTCATCCCAGCTTCATGACAGACTGATTGACCATCAGAAGAGTTTCATCCGCAGCGATTCTGCCCGATCGAAACCCCCAGTTGGTTAAGGTGTCATATGCTACAGGTGCAACCCGGACAGGGGCACAACTGATGAGCGGGAGAGTTAGGAAAGGGCAACTAAGGATATATCATATCCACCGTGACCCCGGTTCTTGTTTCAAAATATGCATATGATCGCTTGATCGAATGATGTGTTCTATAATGTTTAAGCGTCGCCAGAACTATGAATATTTTCAGCAAGTCCACCCACGTCACGATATGGCACATCGGTATAGCAATTAGCATGCACCAATTCAAATCAGCCCAGTCTTAGACCGTCATACAGTCCTTCGAATTCACAGGCTCAATCGTTGACTCTGAGCAAGTCAAGTGTCCTGTCTGTAGTTCTGACATCGCAATTAGCAGATGTCATTACAAATAATTAAATATACGTACTCACTGATCGCCAATATTTTCAAAAATCTAGAATGCGACGTTCCCGGCTGGTCGGAGACCTCGAGGCTTCAATTCTAATGCTCGACGTTCCCACTCCTGATTAATATCGGTCACGAGTACGCCCGTGACCCGTCGCCCATTGACGACAGAAATCGACAGCATCTGGTAACTTCAACAAGACGTATCGACCAATGACGTGTTCCATGAATTCCAACTCATAAGCTGGGTTGTGCAGCGTTGGTTATTCCGCAGCCTGTCCCAATATCCGATCGACGCATGTGCAGGTCAAGGACGGATCAATTGACAATCATGATGGTAGAAGGAAATTCCTTATCATGTCTGCTGGTTTGCCTGCACGAGACTAGATCGATGGAGTAAAATAGTGAGTATAAGCGTGGGTTACGAAACGTCCTGTCAGTACGACTCGGGAAGCATAGACGAATGAAGATGGTTATTTCTTCTATGATGCGCATAGTCATGATCATGATCTGTCGTGGGAAAGTCCAATAAAGAGCAGTATATCACCCGGCGCGGCGGGATAATCACCGTGGCGTCCACTCGCGTTCTAGGAGTTTCTCAGATCACCAATTGAAAGAACTACGATTTTTTTTTCTGTCGGACAACCTCGAACAACCCAGCAATATAACATAACGACGAGTTGCTATTGGCTACAAAAAACATAGATACAAGAATAATATTCCAGTCTCAAACTCTTAAATGTTCGGGACAAGATCTCCGAAATTACCTAGGTGGAACTTTCGGCGTTGATCGCCTTCTGCTGCGCAGAGAACGTGGTCGCTACGATGGGACAGCCCTTCCCAGCACCATTCAAGTTCTGTATTGTGACCGCAGCAGCATTCAGGCGCGCGTTTTGCGCCGCTGTACTGTTGTCAGTTGGGAATGTGAGGAGCACCGATGGATTTAAGATGACATGACCCGCGCGAATATTCGCAGTCAGGTTCTAATCAAGGATATTATTATCAGAGTGGAACTGAATATGAAACGCGTATCATACCGCGATATAATTCGTCTGGTCAGGGGGACACTGACATGGTATGAGGATGGGCTTCCCATTCGTACCATCTACGGCACCATCGCAATTACCAGTGCCTAACACCACGCTCAGCTTCGTACATTTTGGAATATTCTGTGAGTTATTCCTTACCATCTGGGTTGATTCCTGCTTGCCACCCGAGCGCCGGGGCCAGAGCGGCAATCTGCTCATCGGTGGGCGTCACCGAACCGTTGGCTGGAGTGGTGCTCGTTGGCATTGTACATGCAGCTGACGAAGCCGTAGTAGATACTGCGAGCGCAGCACTTGAAGACACTGCTGGCGCAACACTCGAAGACCCGGATGTAGTTGTCTCTGCGTTGATCGCTTTCTGCTGTGCAGAAAAAGTGGTAGAAGCGATGGGGCAACCAACGCCAGGACCTTCAAGATTTTGCAGAGTGACTGCTGCGGCATTCAAACGTGCACTCTGAGACGCAGTACTGTTGTCTGTAGGGAAAGAGAGTTTCACGGTGGGGTTTGTTGTCACGAAACCCGCTGCGACGTTTCTATTGAGGGCCTACCCCACAACTCAGCGATCAGCAGTGGACAGCACAATCTGAGTATACGAAAACTTACAGCGAGGAAGAATGTTGAATTTGGCGGGCATTGGCAGGGCACCAGAATAGGCTTCCCATTAGTGCCATTCACAGCACCGTCACAATTTCCGGTGCCTCCAGAAATCTGTCAGTCCACGGAGTCGAGGGCAATATTATCTGGACACTCACCATCTGGATTAACACCAGATTGCCACCCAAAAGATGGGACTAGCGCAGGGTCCACATCTCGCTTACTTTGAAGGGGGAGAACACGAAAGGGCATAGCTGCAACTGAACCAGCCAGTACAACAGTCGAAAAGACTTTAACGAGTAACATCTTAAAGGAAATGAGAAAATATTAAAACACTGTCGAGTGACTTGCTCGAGCTGAAAGAGAGTGAAAGAGAATGTCGCTCGCGACAATGAGCTCGACACAGTCGATGATAGTACAGAATGAAGACGAGAGAATGGAGCACAAACACATTCATTGCAACCATTGCATGTCCGTTTTGTTGTCTAAGAAACCATTGTGTACAGAAATGGAAGGTGCTTGGGATGTTCCAGTGGAGTTTACACAATGCTGGAAGTTGAAAACAATAGAATGTGTTGGAAATGGATATCGAAATGACCTGGAACCTGGGGCCTGTAGCCAAAATGTGCTTGCCAACAGTAAGGTACTCCGAGTCACTGTAGGCCGGTTTGAGATACAAGACAATGGTGATCAACACCCAGCAGCATGGGTATAGTCTTCACATGGGAAGGAAATGTGGAGAGTTGTTGTCGTCGACGTCTTCGCGACGTGAGGCCTTGCCGGGTCCGAGTCAGACTAAAATTGATCATGTTGGCTGGGTCGCCACCGGTTCAACGCCGCGACTGCCAAATCAGGTTGATCAACTTGAACTTGGAAAACAACTTCTGCATCAGCTTCAGCAGTCTGTCAGGTTGATCGATGTCGAGACAAGGTGGAAAGCTAAAGCCTCTAAAGGTTAGCGCTAGCGCTCAGCTCTCTATCCCCGTCAAAAACGCTACTAAAACAATGCTTTTTACTAGGCGCCAAAGAAGGAAGCGAAGGAGGAGGATGAAGAAACCAAGGCCTTTAAGGAGAAGAAGAAGGCCGATGAGGCTGCTTTGAAGGCTGCGAAGGACAAAGGTACGTCCCAGCTTTCACTGTCAATGAGTACATCTAGGTGAACGTTCTATCCTGTAGCTGTCAAGGGTGAGTATTAAGTGCACAGTACCTGACCAACGTCCTCATGATGGTCTCACAGGTGGTGCTCCTGGCGGTGGAATCAAGAAGTGCGTATAGTGCAATTGTTATCTTGGATTATCTGACCTGTATTTTTCTTTACGTAGGTCAGGAAAGAAATAGAGGGTTCCCCACGAATATATGTTCACTACGTCAAATTGACCAGGCTTGCAACCATTCAACAATGTAAATCCATTGTATCCTTGATCAATCTTTCACGCTTGTATGGTCAGGACTCTCTACAGTGACTTGTCCGGCGTCATTTCATATTTCACAAAGTGGAGTGACGGTGTTCTGCCCGTTGTCATAAATAGTCTCCTCCAAGACGCTAGACATCAAGAACTTGGGAGTAAGATTTCCCCGCGACATTGCGCCTCATCAAGCTGACTGGGTCAGGCTGTCTGATGCGCACATTCATGCGGGCGCCCATGAATTGGGTCGGAGTGTCGGAGAGCAGGTCCATCCTGCTGAATTGGGTCAACAAACTGACGGAGTAAATCTATTGCATCAATTATAATGAGCGCCGAGCGCCGAGCATCAATATGCTGCTCTTTCTGATTCATTGTGTTCGGTGAATGAAGAGAGTCCGAGAGTTCGGACATTTGAATCCATTTGAACTTTGAATTGACTGGGCACGGCGTTTGTGCTGGAACGTTTCGTGAATCAGTGAAATTTGAAAAGAACTGAACGCGCCTTTCTTCGTCCTTCCACCATTGTCCTGGTCGTCGTCGTCATTGTCGTCGTCGAGCCTGTCATTGTCGTCCCTCACAGAGCTGTCAAGGCGCGGTTGTTTGTTACTTCCAAACATTGGAAGTAGGTCCCACCACAGAAGATGCTCACAAGCTCACGGATCAGCAACATTGCCACTTCAAAATCCCCTCCTCCCAACGGTCTTCTGTCGCAAAATAACCGCAGCAACGGCTCCCAGCAGCGAGACGCTTTCACTGCAATATACCACCAGAATAACCAGAACACACCGTCTGGTTCAACGCCCAACATTCACCATCCACAGACAATCCAGATCCCAATGCTCGGCACCATGCAGGTGCCTCAGCCCCAGCCAAATCAGGGTGGCCAGCAGCAGGGTCCTCTCGGCCAACAACAACCTCAGGGACAGCCTGGACAGTCCCAGAGCATCCCACCACCACCCCCGCAGAATGGTCAGGACTTCAATCTCTCCAACGTCTTGCACTTTTTGCAGACAGAGTGGCGCCATTATGAGCGCGATAGAAATGAATGGGAGATTGAGAGAGCTGAAATGAGGGTAAGTGCCCTCCTCATCTTTATGGGTGTAAATCTACCTCCACGCACAAGTCCACTTTTTGCTTCCACCTGCTATTGGCTTTTGCATTAAATCTAAATACCAACATTGTCTACTTTTTGATGTATTCTGAATGTGTCGCGTATCCCTTCTCACCATGGTTTACATCTTTCACTAGGCTCGAATAGCTCTCCTCGAGGGCGAGCGACGCTCATTCGAAAATGTCAAACTCGACCTCATGCGTCGCATAAAAATGCTCGAGTATGCCCTTCGTATGGAACGGTTCGTGTTGTCCTCCTGCCCATACAAGCCTACTCATGCGAGGCTCCTTCCCTCTTTTGAATTGCACGGATGCTCTCATAATTCATTATGCTGTCGAACAGCTCAAAGCAGCTAGCTCCACCGACTGGCACCGCTCAGCCGTCAAAATCAGTTACCCTTCAGCAGCAAGGTGCAAAAGATGACGTCCAGAGCCATCGGGATGGTAGTAGTGGCAGCTCGCCACGGAGTGACGGTGCGTGTTTCTGATTTCCTGGATACTTTATTTTATTTTACTTATGCACCGTATTTGACGCTGGCAAACTTGCTACAGATTCCCCTCTGCCCTCTGAACGTGCCCCGAACGGGACCTCTGGAACACGACCTCCCTCATGGTCCGGTACAAATACAAACTGGGGCGCAGGCCTGACATCTGCTGGGTCCGTTGGAAAGCCGCCACCAGGACGCGACCCAAAGAGTCGCGCAAGGAGCAGAGACTACCTCAAACAGTACGTTCTCTTACCACCTACCTTGCGCATCTCACGATCTCCCTTAGATGTCTCCAGGAAATCTCATACCTTACCTCCCCACAGGCAATGAACCCACTCCCGAACCGCCCGCTCATATCTTCATTCGTGAATCCCACGGCACCACCCCAACCCTTGGACAATATTTACAATGGCCGACCCCGCAAGACATTGCCGGAATCTGGACCTGGATCAGGGAATAAGGACTTCCCAATGCTAGGTGGTGGCGTGAGTCTGCTTACAGGCCCTCCCAGTGGGCCAGCATCAACAGGACCATTGGAGCGAAGTAATCCACTAGCGACTGTCGGTGCGAGTATGTTCCAACAGCAGAGCCAAGAAAGGCCTCAACAGCCCCAATCTCAACAACCTCCACCACCACAGCAGCAGCAACAGCAGCAGCCGACAGCGCCTCAGCCACCTTCAGAGAGAGAAGGGCCGCCGACCGCGGATACCGACACATCGCGCTTGACGGCGATCTTCCGCCCCGATGATCAGGGTGCATGGCGGGAGAAGTTGCAGTCGTCGTATGAGCAGCATTTGAAGATGCAGCGGTGGCGTGATGATGATGAAGGCGAGGGTGAGGGGGAGGAGGTCGGGGAGGATGAAGACGAAGGGGAGAGTGTAGGTGTTGGGGTTGAAGAGGGTGAAGGGGAGGGTGCAAAGATATGGAAGGCTAAGCGGACATTGAGAAAGTGAGCATCCCTGTTCTACGCGAGGTCTATGTCACTGACAATGGCCCCCAGTCATCTAGATGCAGTACGTGCACTAGCATTCCATCCTACGGAACTGTGTCTTGCCACTGGTGGGGATGACTGCACAGTGAAAATTTGGCGCATGGATGTCGCGAGTTTAGCATCTTCTGCGTTAGTCTCATTTTTTAGCCGAAATGATGAAACTAATTCTTCTCCAGTGCACGTCCTACGACTGATTTTGAGCCTCAACTTACATTGCGCGGTCACTCTGCCGCCATAACACGCCTTATGCATTCTCCTACCAGGCACCTCATATACAGCGCATCACTCGACTCCAGCATCCGGATCTGGGCGCTGCCTTCACCATCGCACACAACATATGCACCATATGACGATACCTCTGCGCGTGGCGAACTGGTGGGTCACACCGATGCCGTTTGGGACCTTGCCCTTGTGCGGGACGAGAATGCTTTGGTGAGTTGTGGCGCTGAGGGCGCAATAAAGGTGTGGGATGTGAGCGGAGCTGCAGAAGGTCGCGCTGGCTTAAAAATGTCATGGGGCTACTACGGCCTGGACCGTGAAGAGGATGAGGAGGAAGATAAGGAGAAGGAGAAGGAGCCAGGAGCCACTGCGGTCGAAGCAATCAAGTCTGACTTGAAAAAGGTGGCAGTAGCATTCCAAAATGCGGTGGTGAAAGTGTTCGATATCGAGACTGGAAGGGAGGTGTCGAGATTAGCGACTGACACTACCTATGGTGCGTCTCTACTGACCTTACTTCCAATGACGATAGCTGATTACCTTTCACATCAAGATGGTACCCCTGCAACTCAGATAAACCGCGTAGTCTCGCACCCTACGATGTCGTTCCTCGTCACTGCCCATGAGGACAAGTTCATCCGCATATTCGATATACTGTCAGGTGTGTAGCTGATTGTACGTACCTCTTTGAGCTCGCTAACCATGCATGAAGGACATTGCACGCACACCATGCCGGCTCATCTGGATGGCGTAACCTCACTGTCAATCGATGCAGCTGGATTCTCGCTTGTATCTGGCTCGCATGACTGCTCGATCCGCTTCTGGGACCTTCTAGGTTCGCGGACCTGTACGCAGGAGATCACGACACATCGCGAAAAGGCCAAAGAAGGTGTCCTTGATGTCGAGTTCCACCCGTCGTTACCCTTCATGGCTAGCGCAGGCGCAGACGGTGTCATAAAGCTCTACGCATCGTCGTCATAGCCTACCCACGAAATGACTGAACATGATTTCCCTCCGCTCATATGATGTCACGCATTTATAGATCTCTTCATACGTACGCTCTAGGGACGGGTTATATGCTCAGATACATTACATCGACAGCTTTTCTTCCGTGTACCTTCTTTCACGTTATATTCCCTCTTGCTGCTTGCTGCTTGAGTATGCAAAATTTTGTTGTCGTCGTCTCGTTAAAATTCGAGCTTGAATCGTGCCTACAGATGGGCGATTCTATGGACAGTAAGTAACGTTGCGGCTGGGGGTGGAATGAATCTCAGTAGGTACGTAGTGTGTTAAGAACTCGATCGAATGATGGCGTGGTTACAGAATTGGTGAACACAAGAAGCGGAAATTAAGGCTACAGTGATAGTATACACACAGTAAGAAGGGTATCGGCGAAATTTTCTCGATATATATAACCCAAAGAATAACTGAGGAATAAGAAGGTCCGTGACAGATAAGTTTAGATCACTGAGTAAAAAGAGTAAATCCGCCAGAGTCGACAGGTTCGAGAGGGAGAACGCACCAATGTTCATGCCTTGATCTGCAGTAAGTAATTCCACGCCTAGTTTGTGCGGCACGAGTCGCTCACGACACTGGTCACCAATAACATGGTTGATCGGTCGCTCTGTCAAGAACATGTCTTTGCAGTGCATGATGTACACTTTGAGCCCCTCGAGTGCGCCGTACAACGCTTCGGGCGGCATCGAGTTCTTCCGCTGCCTTTTTCGGGGCCTTAATCCTGTTCGTGATTTAGAGTTCCGGGCGATGACGACCTCAGTGGCGAGTGTGATCAATTCTTGTACGAGATGGTCGGGACTGAGATGGCCCCATAGTACATCGTCCGGGCGCCCTGCCTGATATGAACATTCAATGAAGATGGTAGACAGATCGTGCGGTATCTTCGGTGCCGCTGCGCGCCAGACGGTGATGTTGTTAGGCTGGACAGCGACGCTGTCCGGCTCGACATCACCAAAGAAGATGAACTCATGTCTTGTGGGGTCGTGTCGAACGAAAAAGCACGAACCATCGTATGGGCCCGAGTCATTGTTCCCATGGCTGATGGTCATCACGCGAACAGAAATATTGGGGAAGATAACGCTGTATTTTCCATCTGCATGAAGGCTTGCAAAAGCCGGAATACGGGTTTGAGCTGATAGATAGACTCGTGAGATGAAAGACTCACGCATGATACACCAATCGGAATGATGGGTTATCTTCATCATATGTGGCCAGTTTTGGCCATACTCTCCCGGAGAAAACAGTCTCTAGATCTCTGAGAGTCTGAGGTGAGCCATATATACGCTTTCTGCTACCGCCAAGCGTTCCTGCAGCCATGACAAGACTTCCTATGTGGTCGAGGTGGGCGTGAGTAAGGAGGAAACACCTGTAGGAACATGTTTATTTGCGGAACTGCCAGAGACGGGTGCGGGTCACTAACTTGACATTTGAATACACCGTGAGAGGGGTGAAAGATGCCGGGTCTTCTTCCGGTGGACGTTCTCCGAAGATATTTGGGTTGCACTTCATGATATGTCTGAGCGCACCATATCCCGAGCCTTCGGTGTATCGTGATCGCGTGAGCAGCTGGTAGGTACGCGATATAGGAGGTAGCGTACCCGCTTCTAAAGCAATAATACCATCATCCCAAGCAGCCTCGTAAGGCTTGATCAAATATCTTGTGTTCGGAAATTATTCGGGTCAAGAGGGAAAGGTACGGAGGGCGTGGGGGGACTTACCCGGACAGGTTCGTTTCGTCTGGACCGCCACCCGAGCCCACCACAACCATATCAAACGCGGGCATGAAGGCAAATGGATTGAGATAAATTTTTCTTGTGAAGGGGACGAAGATCGTTAAATAGTTGATTTGCAGAGATTTTCAGTCAACTTGTTTTGCAGTTTCCCTCAGTTTTCCCCGCTTGCACAATTCCGGGAGCAGTACCAGTCCGTGTATTCAAGGCACCCGGCTAATCAACAAGATGAAGGCTAAACAACAGTCACAGCAGTCCACAGCTACAGGCCCCCTATCAGGGCATCCATTATCTCCTTATTTAACTCACAAGAACAATGAGCTGAGCCCGCAGTCAATCTCATAGAACGGAATGAACAGCTCAACAAAAAATGCAGGTGGGAACACAAGAGTTACTTTGCAGGGTCAAATGAGGCCTGGCGATGATGATATTGGTCTTCTTGAAGCAGGGTCAAGCGTTGATCAGGTTCCAACAACCTAAGAAAGCATAAAGGAATGTGTCATTGTTCCGTAGGTTCTCCTGTTCCCTTGACCTGCTCTTATGAGTCCGCGGAATGACAAGGAGATGGAAAAAAAAAGAATAGTAAAGGAATCCAGCATGTTTTGTTCCAAAAGTACGTCGGTTGTCTGAATCAAAGACCACGGGAAATAACACAAGCAGAAGATCCAAGAGAATAAAATATCACAATCGTCGTTTCCACCCCCTATTGTGCTCCCAGTAAGCTATTCAATGCTCTCTGTACGTTATAATCATGGGCTTCCAGTGCCGCAACTGCTTGATTCCGACTGAAGCCCATCGCAGATAACTGCTTCACGGGTTCCACGTCGTCTTCAACTTCAGGATTGGCGCTCGGCTCCTTCACAACAGTCGGATTCTGTGACGGGGGAACCGGCGGCACCATCGAGTCCTGTTTCTTTCTCTTGCCAAACGGAAGGCGAATCTATGAAGCGCCGATGATAAGTAAGTGAAAAATACCACGCGAAACAAAGATAGGTCATACATTGAGCTTAGAGTGCCGCGGTGGTGGCGCAGCCTTCTCGTGAGCACCTTCCTTGGATGAAGAGGTCGACGGCCGCTGCATCTTTGGAGAAGCTACACGAGGTGGTGGAGATGTGGCGCGGCGTGGGGGGGAACCGGATCGCAACGACGTCACGCGGGGAGAAGACGGTGACCCTGGAGGTGAGACGCTTGGGAATGCCTTGCCACCGTCCGACGGAGGTGGCGATGACGATGATGTGAACGCCCTTGAAGTGCGAGACGAGAAAGAATTATCCAGCTTCAGGGCTTGGGAGACATCGACTCCTCCAAATGCCTCTTCGAAACTTATGCTACCCGCATTCGCCTGTTTTGGCTCTGCCTTTTCAGGCTTAGGAGCAGTGCTTTGGGCGTCCCAGGGCCCCGATGAAAAAACATCGTCGAATGAGACCGGGGTTGCCGCCTGTGCCGTAACTACTTTCGGAGTAGCTGAAGTTCCATTACTGGCAGGCTGGGCGAAGATATCAGGCACTCCATTCGCATGTGCAACCACGGTTGTGCTCAATGGAAGGTTGCCATTCGCAGGTGCAGATCCTGTCGATGGTGGTGGTGGGAATGTAGAAGTTGACCCCATTGCTGTCCCAAAGTCAAAATTATCTTCAAAGTTCGAATCGAATGAGAAAGCAGAGGCCGGCTGCGCGGGACCGCCATTAGAGATCTTGCCAAGCGCTTCGTCAAAACTATGCAAGCCGCTTGGCCCAGAAGGTTCAGCGAGCTGTGACGAAGTGGATTCCGGCTCTGAGAAAGGAACCCCGAAGGCATCTACCAAAGGTGTGTCGTTTTGCGAGGGGGCAGGTGTATCTGACTGAGGGGCGCTGCTGGAAGCGGGGAATTTCCCGGGCATATCATGGTTTTCTCCAAAGATATCGTCAAAAGAGGTTGCTGGGTCCGAGGATACCGCTTCTTGGGAGGGGGAAACATCCTTGGCAACCTCTGTCGAACGGTCGACAGCTTCCGAAACATCACTCTCATCACTGTCTTCATCGCTGTCACTATCCGTCTCGTTCACCTCCAGCTCCTGAAGAGCCGTTGATAAATCTGTCTCTTTTGTCCCCTCTTCGGACGCCGGGTACTGACCATCGAAATCGTCAACAGCGGGGAAATGTGCTGCGGCACTATCAATAGAAGACAGGTTTGCGCTGGGTTCGTGATTGACTGGTGTGACGCTAGTCGGAGGCGTAGTGAAATATTCATGGTCACTGGTAGGTGACGGCACGATACCATCCATAAAGTAAGGTATGTTCTTCGGGCGAGGGGTCACAGCACCAACATCTGTATCAGGCGCAATGTCAGTCTGCTGTTCGGGTTCCGTCCCGAATGCCTGCGAAAAGCCAAATGGATCGGCTTGCGCTACAGCTGTGTTTTCCTGGGCAGGGAGGCCGGGTGGCGATGATAGACCAGGGGGTGGCGGATAGGAAGCATTAGAGAATGGGAGGAACGGCGATTGAGATCGAGGAGTAGATGACCCCGAGGATATTGCCAACCTCTCGAAAGGATTGTTACTTTTGGCACTAGCAGGGCTCATGGCCCCCGTCACGTCAGGGGTGACTGGCAATGGATGAGCGGCCGCGAAGGCGACCGAATCCGGAGATTTGGAACGCTCCAAAATAGTCTGCGGGGGCGTAGCCACGGACTTCTCGACTTCGGCCTCTGCTTCTTCTCTTTCCCCGATCGTATCGGTGAGATCTTGCTGTGCCTCTTCTAATTCCTTGTCGACTTTGATCTTCTCCGACTCCTTGGTTACAAGTTGCTTCTTGGCAATCGCAAGGAGACCCTTCTGTTGTTTTGCGTCTTTCTTCACCTTCTCGACTTCCTGCTTCACAGCAGCGATTTGTGCCGTAACCTCTGCCATCCGCCTGTTCAGGTCTCGAACTTCTTCTTTGTCGCGTAAGAAAGACCCTTCAATTTCCGCTTTCTCTACTCGGACAGCACTGAGGTCGCTTTCGTCCCTGATGAGTTCTTCCCTAACTTTCTGGATCTCAGCCATCTGAGCTGCGTGACGCTCACGGAGCGTGTTCAGAAGCGCGGTCTCTATCTCATAGGATGCCTTGGCAGAAGCAAGCTGAGTCTGGAGAGATGAAAGTTGCGCTGCTTGATTGGCAAGTGTACTCTCAAGAGCCTCCCGCTCCGCCTTTGCAGTCTGCAGAGATCTGTTCGTGGAATTAAGTTGATTCTGCACGTTCCCGATTTCGGCAGACTGATCGTGCAAAGGGGGTGATGCATGCGTGTCCTCATCATCAAGAAAATTCCTGTTTGATGCTGATAGTGTAACAGTGTAAGTAAATGTCCAAGACGAAACCGCCGAGCAACGCACGAGATGTAGCTGCAGATGAGCTAAAGGGATCCTGCGAGAGCGGTGCCGAACGAGGAGCGAACGGTGCAGAGAGCGGGGTACCGGTGGTCTGAGGCTGCAAAATGTGCGATTGATGGTTTGAGGTGGTCGCCGACGGCGGAGGAGAATCATCCCAAAGGAGATCTCGTACGGGTTCCTGAGGTTTGGGAGGAGCCGGGGCAGTAGCAAAGGGCACCGCACGCATTGACGGAGGCACAAGTGTCGGAGGTAACGAACTAGGGACATCCTTGCCTGACAGGTTGCTCTGGATGAGGTGCATCGCAACTGCAAATCCGTCACGGGTCAAACGCCCGTCGTTGTTAATATCCGCGAGGTCCCTGTAAACTCAAAATTAGCAACAACAGTAACCGAAACGGGCAGTCAATGAATACAAACCAGACTTGAGCCAAGACATCTTCCGGTAACTTTGATTGCAGCATAAATGGTACTGCGACATCACCTTCGATGAATCCTCTGCGCTGCACGTCCAATGTATCGAAAAAGCGGTCTGCACTGGCCTTCTCAGCTGGGGTGACATCCCATTGACCGGTGGTTTGAGGAGCAACACCAGGGAAGGGAGGGATAGTAGGGGCAAGCCTGCTGGGTCCAAGACGTCTGTTAGGAAGGGGGGGAGCCGGAGATGGCTGGCCTGTCGACTGAGGCTGCACAGCTGTGTGCCTCGGTACTTGTGGAAAACCGGGGTTGCCGAAAGTGACACTACCTCCTGTGCCATGAACGGAAACCCCAGCGGCCTGCTCGTATAAACCGGGTGGAAGGGAGGTTGGAATAGCAGAAAGTTGACCGGACATGGAAGCTTGAATTAGGTACATAGCAATAGTGAAGTCGGTCGCGTCAAGTGCACCTCGATCTTGTGTGTCACATAGAGACCTGTGTCGGATGGTACATAAGATACCTCTACAAGTCAAAGATATCTTGCGCACCATATCTGAGATAGTTTGTCCACAGGAAGTTTGGATTTGACAAATACGTCGCGTGCTTTCTCGCCTTGAACAGAAGGAGTTAGCTAACCTTTACTATGCGCGTGACTGGACGGGCATACCATTGAGGAGGCCATTTACTGGCCCACAGCTCTGGAATAGCCGGGTGAATTTGGCCTTGTCTTGAGGAGTCAAGGGAGGCAAACCGGGAGGTGGTGACTTCGGTATTGATGCTCCAGTGCCTTGGGGAATTAAAGGGGCCTGAACGCCTTCGATAGTGGCTAATGGTCCAGCTAAGAGCCTAACATCAGGAATGCGTTACGGTGAACGAGCAATATATCTCACGTTTGCTAATGAGAGACCTGTCGGCCTTTTGGCCTTTCTGAGCATGCCCCATTAGACGGACTGCAATAGAAACACCCTTCTTTGTCAAGAAACCGTCGTTATTATCGTCCGCGATACTCCAAATCTCCCCCAAGACCGACGGTGGAAGCTTGGCACCCTGAAACACCTTTACGGCCACATCGCCTGTGAGGATACCGATTCCCTGGGTATCTGCCTGAGCGAATATCTGATTTACGAGCACAAGCTCTGCAGTCGTCGGCACAAAGTTGCTCGACATTGTGTCGACCGTTGACGATGACGATGAAGTACAAGTTCCAAGCTACGCACTGGCTAATGGTGAAATGACAGAACACCCCGCAGCCGTCCTTGCCGCACCGTGGATTCAAACTCAGAATAGGTATTTGTTCTCGTGTACCCGTGTAAATTTCCATAATGACTGCACGTGACTGAGCGCGTCCACACTTACACTAGTACTTGAACTTCTTGAAGTTATAGTTTGGTTCACCTGATCTTTCACTCTACTACTTGTTGCCACATCATCCCCGTTCATTTCAAAGCTATGGACCAGATCACTTCCTCCCTTGTTCCCCCCAGATCATCCCAGAAGGTTACAGCCTCTGGCTCGGCACCAGACGGTCCTGGTAGCGTGACAAAACGGTCAGTTTGCTACCACCTACTAGCCTAGCCTCTATAATGACTATTCACTCCATAGCCTGAGAAACGAGCTCATGACCTTGATGGTGAGTACTTGTTTCTAGTCATACATATCATGAAACTCATAGTACTTGCTAGATGTCATCATCTCCAGGTATCGTGAGTGATTCTTGTGTGCTCCTCGGGCTTCTGCCTGACATGTCTAGTCTGCGTTCCCTAAAAGCGATGCAAACTTGTTCGAATGGGTGGGCACGATAGAAGGACCAGCTGAGACGGTAAGTGTCTCGGACATGAAGTCATTGACATTCAACGCTCATGTTGCGCTAGATCTATGCTGGGCTATCGTTCCGAATTGCTATTTCATTCCCCAGCAATTACCCATACTCTCCACCCACGATCAAGTTTGACACTCCCTGTTATCACCCTAACGTGGACATTGTAGGAGGTGCCATCTGTCTCGACATCCTACAGGTTTGCTATATTTTTTGTCGAAACATTTACAAGACTTAGGATTTGTTCAGGACAAGTGGTCTGCTGTGTATAGCGTGCAGACGGTATTACTGTCGTTGCAATCCCTGCTAGGAGGTTAGTCAGGCTTTGAGACACTCTGAGGAGTATCTTTTCTCACGTACACACAGAACCCAACAATGCTTCACCTCTTAATGGTGACGCTGCAGGGCTTTGGAATCAACCTGAAGGTTAGTGGCCTTGCGTTGCGAAAGTGCACTTCCTCATCCTTGTTTCGTAGCCTTCAAAATTCAACTGATGAAGCACTTCCGTCCGCTCGAGGCATCCGCATGATAGTCCATTATTTTCTCATGATCGCTTTGATGGGTCAGCGATGCTGGCTCAATTGTCAATTCCTACGTCGATAATGTTTTCGAACTCGCATGACATTCATAGATGGCGGTGCTTTCGCCCTTGTCGATGTATATATACTCCCACCGTCTGATTTCTTTTTATGATGTACATATCAGAGCAATACCAGTGTAGTTGCCGGATGAGTACTAGTTTTAAGTACTGTCAGTGTCCAGCCTCAGTTACCGCACAGCCTTTGCAACTGGTTCCGCGTTTCCATCTAAACTCGCTGGCAAACCACATTGGTTGGTTGGTTTGACCATTGTTCATCTGTCTTTATCTCTCCGCTGTGTTTGTGACTTGTCTGTCCTTTTATCTCAATCCATCACTGTCAGTACAACACCCAAATATCCACTACGCACTGGCTTGCTTGGTGGCTTGTTAAATACAACGTTGAACCGGTCTGTCCTTATCCTCTCTTGCTCGACCGCCCTTGCGAACTAAATTGGCTGCAGTCTGTAACATCCTTGCCCTCCTGTATCAACGCACTCGCTTAAAGCTCTCTGTAAGATAAAACGTAATCATCATGCCTCGCCGCCGACAACCTCCTTCTGCCCTCCGTCTCATGCAGGGTCCCCTCCCACCACGCACTGCCCCGAGGCACACACTCCCTTCTCTTCCATGCCCTGCTTTCCATCCCGAAGCTTCCCTCCCTCGCGGACCTGCGCCCTCGCCCCGCACGCGTCGCGCAGACCCAGCACGTCTCGCATTCCCCGACCTTCCGCCACTGGATGTAGAGATTGCGACCATTTGCAGGTCCGCTTCATCCACTCCAACAACATTGTCATCATCACCCACCTCGGAGAAGCGCATCCGCGGTCCCTGGGAGCATTCAGGCTGCATCAGCGTGCAAGTGGATGTGGATAGTCTGATCGCGTTCCCAAAGCCTACAGCAGTCTCCCTTTAGCGTGGCTTGTTCTTAATGGGAGTTGGTCTTGATCATATCTAGTTGGAGCTGGGATTATGCAGCTGGGCTGAGTGGTATTTTATTGTTTTAATCATGAGACTGGTGCTCAAAAGTTATCTCGTCGTTTATTCGCTGGGAAATGCAACAATGCTCGATGCATATTTTTTGGCGTGTCTTTCCTAAACCACACTGGAAGTTGGTTGCTGGATTCATGTCCCCTCGGATTCTAATGTGGTCGAGCTACATACGCTCCCTTATGGAATCCCGTGCCCTTCTCGTGGTACCGACTATGTAGACGATGGTTCTCTAACCGTCTATCACCGTCGGTTGTTAATCATAATTCAGGTCCCCGTCCTGTTGCGCCATACCGCCCTTCAGCTGCCCCCGCCGATAAGTATTTGCCAAGCACGTATCTAACATGACATTTCTTTTGACTTGTCAGCGAAGGCATACTGCTTAAAGTTAAAAGCATAACCTTCTCTCTTCCCAAGTGATTCTTGGCATGTCTCGCCCATAGGCGGGTTACTGACCGTTTTTGTTCGCCAGCCATGACAGTGATCATATCTATTTTTCGCTGACACGCCCATTCGTTCAGGCGTTCAGACTGTTGGGAAAGCGACTACCCCTGTAGATCGATCATATTAGAATCAGATCATCTGACAGGCGGCTTGGTCTATAATTCTGATTTCCCTCGAATGTCATATCCTGGTTGATTTGGATGGCGTCGAGGTGATTGGGCTACCACGCCATGATAACTGCGCGTCCGTCCTTATAAAGCGCGCATCTACCATTTGCCACTGTTGGCAACCTCACATTGAATCTGATGTTAAAACTAAGTTCATCAGAGCACGGCTTGATGTGCATTTTTTGGTATAGAAAAAAGGATAATTACCCATGGCGAAGCGAGAGAAGCATGTATTACGACTAGTCGGTCGATGATTTGTTGACGTTACACCCGTGGTGATCGTGTCTCTGGTTAGCACAGGCTGACGGCAGAGGTGTGGTACAGCACGCTGAGCTTGAGTAGAACGTGTTTGTTCAGGGTGGCGTGAAGTTTGGCCACGAGCGGCGTTGCTTATTTTCGGCGTTGATCCATCCTTGTACGCTTTTCATCTGCTCGCCTTGTTTTTTTTCTTCTCTAAACTGCTTTAAGGCTAATAATCAACTGAGGGTCTCTGTTAAACGGTCATATCCTATTCTTCTTTTCATCCATCATGACGAGCTCTCCAACGCCTGACATCGGCTCTTTATCGCTCAACCCCCAATCTCAACGCCTCCACGACACTTACGATTATGACCAGTCCGCACTCCATACAGCCAGGCAGCAGTACCAGTTCTCACAGAACCAACAATTTTCAGGCCAGTCCCAGTACAACCCACTAGGCATGAGTCCATCTCCACTCAAGGTGAAGCCCATCCGTGCTGGGCTTCCCACCGTGCGTGAATCCACTTTAATTCTAATCATGTAATCTCATTATTATTCGTCTATGTAGCAATGGCTCGACAACTCGATGGTCATTCCTGACAATCGTCCTCTTTCTCCCAATAACAATTCTGATTTCTCTTCGTCGGGCAGTTCTCCCCCTTTGGGCCATATCACAGTGCCTTCTCTTACCCCCACGACACCTAGTCAAAATCCCGATGACGAGGTCATACCCACCGCCATCGTCGTTAAGAACATTCCTTTTAACGTCAAACGCGAGACACTCCTTGATATCATCGTTAGTTCTTCATGAGCTTTCTACCATGAGAATTGACTCATGCCTATTTCATTTTTATTTTTATTTTTAGGCATCTCTGTCTATTCCTACCCCATACGCGTTTAACTATCATCTGGATCAACAAGGCTCCTTCCGTGGTCTCGCATTTGCTAATTTCCGTCAGGCAGCTGACGCCGACGCAGTCGTCGCTGCATTAAATGGGTTCGACGTCCAAGGCCGTAAGCTTCGCGTCGAGTACAAGAAAGTCCTTCAAGCTGGAGAGAAAGAGCGTATCGAAAGAGAAAAAGCTATTAGGCGAATGCGCTCCATGCAACTTGAGAAGGAGCAACTACAGGCTGTTCACCAACCATATGATGATTTCGCTCCTGTCACAGCATCCGCTTTCACCCCTCAGCGATCATTCTCTTCTGGTGCCTATCAACAGCAGCAATACTCACCTCCTCCTATGCCTCATCTTCCAATCTCTCAACCTTTTAACCCCGTGGCCTCTCCTCCAGTCGCTCCCGCTACGCCGAATCCATCAGAAAAGTGTTCATCTTCTAATGAACTAGATCTTAACGATCCTTCTACTTTGGAGATCTATTCCCGGATTTTACTTTTCAAGGATGACAGAATGAGGGATGAGCTCGCTTTTTCAAGGACGCTCTCGCCCAAGCAAAGGAGGGTAGTTCACTTGATTGCTCAGAAGTTGGGCGTGTATCACTATTCGGTTGGAGAGGGTGACGAAAGGTACGCCGTCGTAACTCGCATCGATCCTAACAGGGTAAGTACTTCCCTACATGCCAAGCATTTCAGCTTCTGATCCGGAATTTGTAGGCTCAACGAGTTCAACCTGCGACCCTGTCGCGCGCCCCGTCTGCATATCTCTCTTCCACACAGTCGCCGATTGCAAGCTCTTTGCGCGTGAAAAAGTCGATGCCCGATATGAAGACTTTGCACTCTCAAGCTCCCCGTCTGACCAGTCGGGCCTCAAACGGCAATATCAGAGAAGGCTATGCAACGATTGCTTCCCCTTCTCGTCGCTCTCCAGGTGGTTTCGGTTCACTCTTTGGCAACTTTGGTAGTTCTGCCATCCCGCCTGTTCCAAGTCTTCCATCTAGTGTCACTGGGGGTATGAATGGTGGCGGCATGAATGATGGTGGCGGTAGTGTTGTCAGACAACCACGTGGCCCTGGAGTGGGCGGCTTTCTACGTCGCACCACGAACAGTGACCAAGCACGTGGTAGTGGTCTGGAAGCCAGATCTCACGAGCCGCTGGAGATATAGATATGGCCTCGTCGGGCCTTTGTTCTCATTGATGCTTTTGGGTGTCCCACATCCAGGTTTGATGGTGCATTAATTGCTCTCCTCGCGTAGCTTGATTACTTTGCCAGTTCTATCGTTCTATCGTTCTGGTTTTCACTTTTGTATACCGCACTATCGAGGCGATTACACCTCTTCAGCTCCCAAAAGTCGACTTTCCCTAATATTTTTCTCTTGTTCTTCGTTGTCCCGATCGCTCTCACACACCTCTGCTTTCCTCCCCGGATTCTCTTACTTCAACAAATTTAAATATATCATAGCTCAGATTGAATATGTAAATATATGCTGCTTGATGCACCATAGCTTTCTGTCATCGGGACAGTGTACATATATTAGAAGGAACGACTATCTTCATTCTCTTAGGGTTTGCCTACGGGAGACTACACATATAATGCTTTGTTTATTTTAAAGGCTTTCGCCAAACAACCGTGATCCTAGACGCGTCCGGAACGCCTTCCGCGTGTATCTTCCACTTCACTTCCATAGTGGCGAAGCCTCCAATCTACAACCTGAGCTGGAAAATGCCAAACTCAGCTATCATCCACGCCGCATGTTTCGCGGTCGGGGCAGTGGTCGGTGGGGGTGTGGTCAGCGCTGTTTCCTCCAAGAAGAGGCAAATTCCTACAAGCAGCACCTCAGTTGACACGTCTGTAGCTCGAGTGGGAGTCCCGCCCATCATCGAAATAGGTCAAAGCGGTGACGCGAAAATCTCGAACGCTGTTGCAGCCTCGACGCTGATGCCTCCGGTCCTGAAGTACGGTCACCCAGGTGAAGGCTGTTCGATTGATGATTCGGGGTTTGCCACTAGAGCTCGGATTTTGATATAGGTCCCGTACCAGACCTCTTGGTCCGCAAAGCGTACACTGCTGCATACGACCGGAGACTCAGGCATCCAGCATGGGTGAGTCCTTTCCTATACTTGGACCTTGGCTTTCGACTGATGCTGCGCTCTCAGACGGCAGAACACCTTACACTGGCATCTTTAGGCAAGTCCCCTTCGCAGCCTTCCTCTGGGGGCGGGTCCGGCGACCGCTCAAACTCGACGTTCACCGAGGATGAATCTCTCCCGACGATGTTCCGCGCGAAACTGCAAGATTACTTCCGAAGTGGGTATGATCGCGGACACATGTACGTCCTTTGAGCTTTTCTGATCGTAGGATTATTGATGGGCCTGAAGGGTTCCAGCCGCAGACGCCAAGATCTCTCAGGATGCTATGGATGAGACGTTCATCCTGTCGAATATTGCGCCTCAAGTAGGTGCTGGCTTCAATCGACACTGTAAGCCAATGGTACAGAAGACGTTGTCCAACGCTGATTTTTACTTCGTAGACTGGGCATACCTAGAAGACTGGTGTAGGCGACTTACAGGATCTTTCTCAGATGTCTATGTCTTTACTATCCCGCTGTATCTCCCCCGCAAAGATGCAGACGGTAAATCCCGTGTGGTCAGTCTAGGCTCTCGACATGATTTATTATGATGATCATTCATATTTTGGTTTTGAGCAGACGTATGAAGTTATTGGTTCCCCACCAAACGTGGCAGTCCCCACGCACTTTGCCAAGGTTGTCCTGGCCTCGAGACCTGCGTCACCTTCAACGCCGGACGTGCATGAAATTTCCACAGGCGCGTTTGTGCTCCCGAATGCCATCATTCCTGACGAAGCACCCCTGGAGAGTTTTGTCATACCTGGTATGTGCGCAAACCTTTGAATATCGTGCGCAACTGATGTACTGCACTCAAGTCGATGTCGTAGAACGCGCTGCTGGTCTCACTCTATTCTCAGACGCCATCAAGGCTCACTCCAAGCACATTTGCAAGAGCACAAAGTGTGATGTCGTGGTACGCAGATTTGATGATGCACAAAAGCGACCAGAAATGCGTCGGGCTATCTCAGCCCCCAAGTAGCGTCCAGAGGAACACCGATTATATCGAGTAGAATAGCGAATACACATCGGAAACCTGGCACATGAAACAGTGTTTTCGGCAGTGCTCGTACGCAGGTACTGTCTTTTGCAAATTCGAACCGCCTGATAACATATTCATTATCGAATCGAGCACTTTCTAAATTACACTTTCAGATTTGCGGCTGATTGCACGGGGATCAGCATCAAGCCCCGTCATGTCAAACGGGCGCTGGACTATCTAAATTTTCCTGTCTGTGTAGCAAAACTTGAAGCAAAATCCGTTAGCAAGTCCGTGTTTTTTTAAGAAGCTATCGTCGCCTGAAATCATCACATCATGAAGAACCTGATGAGTCGCTATATATTGACATGCCAGACACCTGTTCTGAGTTTTTGTTGACGACCGTGGTAGGGCGCAGCAAGCGTCTGTGGCGTGCGCGTGAAACTGCTGCGAGACTTGACGTGTCCTGTCTCACTTGGACAGCTATAATTCTTGCCAACATATACTAATATTGCCATCAAATTTTCATTGGCAATAGCCAAATTTGGAGGAATGAACTCAGGCACCTACAGCAAAACGGCGAACCTCGCATTCTTTTAATGATTTAGTCATGCATGCATTGGTTCCAATGTACATCACCGCAAAGTACCGCCGCCGCTGGGGGGGATCAAAAAATTGGCCGATAGGTATTATGGCTGTGGTCAAGCGCTCAGCTTCACCAACTCCACAGGTCAGGTTCAATGGCAATGCCTTGCCACTCTTTTCTTCCTACCCTCCACGTTGCCGCTCCCCTCCAGTCCTTTTATTCATTCCTTTAGCTTCGTGGCATTGCATGGATAACTCACGTAATCGCCAGGAGCGTGGACCATCGTACGAGCTTCAACAGCGCGGACGATCAAATGATCTTGCTCCCTCCGAAGCACAGCAAGCCAACTCGAATAATCACCTCCCACTAGATGTTACTTCCACTGATCTCGTGAAACGAAGGCTCAAGCAACGACATATCCAGATGTAGGTCTGCGACAGTGCAAGCTTTCCTCAGAATGTTCTTGCTACTCATTGGTCACTCACGACAGGATAGCTGCAAGTCCTCTCCTCCAACATCTAGCCGTCAAACGTCTCTAACCCCTGGTTTCCTAGATCGCCGGCACCTTGGGTACAGGACTATTCCTAGGCTCAGGGGAAGCCATCAGTACAGCCGGGCCTCTTGGCGCCTTAATTGCATTTGCTCTCGTTGGTTCTGTAGCGTATGCGTAAGTCTACAATTTATATGGTTTTCGCTTGCTCAAACCAAGCAAGGTCATTATGTTCACTAGGGGAGATGACCTCCCTCGCTCCGATATCGGGGACATTTCCTCACTTCGGTTTGTACCTGTCCTTTTCCTGGAGGATGAGACTAAAATAATGACGACTTGATACCTCCTCACATAGCCTCTCGATGGGTAGATCCCGCATTGGGATTTGCAGTGAGTGACCTATGATCCTACATGGTACTGCTGACTTGACATCTTCCCTAGATCGGTTGGGTGCGTCATCTAGGTGCTTGTAATGGATTTGGCTAATCACCTATCTTACTCGTTAGAATTACTTTCTCGTGAGTTTCTATTTTGTGTTCGTAACGATTGCGGCTATAATAAACATTGCCCTTTTATCAGACTAATGCGTAGGCGTATACAGTCAATTACGAACGACTCATTGATCGCTAATTGTTTTCAGACTTGCCGTTCCAGCGGAAGTATCTGGAGCACGAGTCTTGATTGCCTTATGGGATGTGAGTTTCCTGAAACTACCTTTGAGATTCCACGTTGGTCCTAAACTCATCTAGACAGATCACACTTGGCTTTATACTCTAATAATCTGTTTCATGATGTGCGCCACAAATATCTTTGGTATAGTGTGAGTTTTCGAGGTGGGCTACACTACATATACTCATTCTTATATTTATAGATACTTCGCAGAAAGTACGTCCATCAAGATGAGTTCGATATATATGCTAAAGGATGAACAGCGGAATTTATTTTCTCCATCATTAAATGTGAGTTGGCTTCTTGCCAATTTGCACCAAATCTAACATCACAGTTAGTGACAATGATCACTGGTCTTATCATTGTTGGCCTCCTCATTGACCTTGGAGGATTACCAAACCAAGCGCCAATTGGTTTTAATGTATGTATCTCTATGACTAGTTAGTAGAGTGTGATAGGCTAATCATCTAATTATTCAAAGTTCTGGAAGAACCCAGGTCCCTTTGTTGTACCTGGTCCTTCCGCGCTTGAACCTCAGCATCCTTCGCTCGATCATTTTCTAGGAATCTTGAGTGTCATTGTTCAAGCCGCGTTCGCTTATCAGGGGATGGAGATAGTAGCTGTGTATGCTGCGCCTCATTCCACGCTAGTATATATTGACTGACAACCTTATAGTGCTGCGTCTGAAACGGTTAACCCACGAAGGAATATCACCAAAGCTGTTCGCAGAGTGTTCTACCGAATTCTTATTTTCTATGTTGAGTTCCACGTACCTTACGATGATTGGCCTCTTACAGCTTGGCAGATTCTTGGCATCTTCGTTGCAGGACTCATCGTACCTTCAACTGATAATTATCTGTTGAGTGCATCTTTACAGCCAACAAGTGCCGCCGCCGCACAGTCGCCATTCGTAATTGCGATAAATAATGCGAATATAAAAGGTCTGTGCTCGACATTTCCCTCACAAAGGCCATGTCTCATTTCATGTTCTGCAGTTTTGCCCGCTATTGTTAATGCTGGCATGATAACCAGCGCATTCTCCGCAGGCAACTCGTTCCTTTTCTGTTCTTCGCGGATCCTTTACGGTTTGGCGATTCGAGGGCAAGCACCCCACATCCTCACCTACTGTACGAAGAAGGGCCTGCCAATTGTAGCAGTGCTATGTTCGGTAAGAATGAACGGTTCTTTATTTGGTTCCATCACTGGCGCTGATGGGGGGATACAAAGTGCGCATTCGCCTTCTTATCTCTAATAGGCATCTCGTCAAGTGCGGAACAAGTGTTCAAGTAAATGACATGAGTTGTCTTATGTCAACTATTTTTACTTATGTGGTGTCCCAGCTGGTTTTTGCGACTTTCCACAGCGGGCGGTTTTATCAGTTGGTTTTCAATCAATTTAACATATTTCTTCTTCTGTGGGTACCGGGCGTCTATTACTCATGGACCATTACCGTACTAATGAATTATCCAGACTGCGGACTAGGTTCACAAGGAATTGACCGAACACAACTTCATTATTGGAGTCCGCTACAGGTCGGACAGACCACCAGAACGCGTAACATAATTACTGACTTCTCTATAGCCGTGGCTTTCTATCTGGGGTCTGATCTGGTGTGCTTTCTTCATCCTAATAAATGGGTTCCGTGTGTTTTGGAGTTCCAACTGGAATGTTGCGAACTTCATCACTTCATGTAGGCCGGTCCCTCCCTGCTACTGAAGCACCGATAGTCTGACCAGTTACCACAGACATAGATATCTTGATATTTTTTACATTATTTTTCTTCTGGAAGATTACACGACACACCGAGGTTTGGAAACCGGATGAGATGGACTTCACGAAAGTGAGCGTTTTGACAGATCAGCTTAATTCTTGGTCGAACTGACATGTGCTTTGTGAATCAGGGGATTCCTAGCTATGAAGAAACCGAAAGTCCTGAGATACCTCCTGAAGGTTTCTGGCAACGCATCGCTGCTGCGCTTTTTTGACTTCACGAAACTGTGCCTGCTGAAGATGTAATACTACATTATACGCTCGCTAATTATCCTGCGATTCGTTACTTATTCGGATATTTATTATTCTATTCATATTGTTTTGAGGTATCGAGCTTGTCTACCAATAATCAGTTCTGCAGTAATCCGGCCGGTGTCAATCTGAAGCTTTGAATTCGAAGCAATTAATGCTGGCCCGACATTTGCATTTATGAGCAAGTTCCAAAACCATGGGCCTGACAGATACATGATAATGTGGTGCGCCAAACTGTTGAATATCGGAAAGCAATATAGGGAGTATACATTAGAAATCCGAGAGCATGTCTTTTATACCTAGCCAGTAGTCTGGATCCACCCGCGTCTTTATCTCGCCCTTGGTTAACCAAGCAAAGTCTTGTGCCCGCGTCCGATTTGGGCGGACCTGACCGGCCATGATATGTGCTTTATAGAAGAAGACCGCATTCTGCAGAGTTGTCAGTACAAGATATGATCAACTTGATGCAGGACAAACCTTCTCAGCACTGTCCACATTAACTGGTGATGGAGGGTGGAAGACGCCTATTGGGTTGCGGCTGACTATCCAGGCGTCCATGTTGTTTCCACACTCGACTTCAAGTCCACGGGTTGCTGCCTGATTAGAGGGTATAAGGACGGCCAGGAGAGAAATTAAAATTACTAACATGGTGCAAAAGTTCTCCCTTTTCAACGCTTTCCTGAGGAAATCTCCACACAGCGGCCCCATTCTCCTGTTTTTGTAATAATAGGTATAAATTTCGTTGTCCGCGTCTATTGAGGTGTTTGAAATCTGAGTGAATATCAGCTTCATGGATACGCGGCATGGCCTCTTCTTCATCGCGCATGGTGGCCTCCGCAAGCTTTTCAGCCTCGCTTGTCTCCCCCGTCTGCACGCCAAATGGGGCACCAAACGCCTTGCGTTCGCGCCTTCGTTCTTCTATATTGAATCGAGACTCTAGAGGTGAACCCTGCTTGAAGTAGAATTCATACGGAAACGGGTTGTGCAGCGCGCGGTGGATGCGGGCCTGGTAGGCGTAGTAGGCTTTCTCGAAGGCTGTTGGCGTGCGAGTGATAATGGGAGAACGGTTCAAGATGATTCCAGTGTGTAGGTTGGGCCGTGCAGTTTTCTTTGACAAGGCGGCATCTACATGCACGACCTCGGGTGCTGCAGAAACCGCAGATGCTTCAGTTGCAAGACCACGAAGGAGACATGCTGCAAAAAAGTTAGGAAAAGACCTGTGGAAGTATAAGGGTATCAAGTACCTTGGGGCGCGCGTTTGCACGAAAACAACACCGTTCTCGAAAACATTAACCTGACAGAAACGGACAACGCGAATGTAAATTAGAAGTGAAGGGGGTCACAACCACCCATTCCCCGTGAGAAAATATCCTGGTCAACTACTCACCGAGCCAGTGCTGGAGAAACGCTTAGGCGACAATGTCCTTCTCTTTAGTTTCCAATGCGCATCTCGATGAGAGCTCTGCAAAGATAAGGTCGAAGCCCGTCCCATGGGAGGTCCGTCAACCAGATTTCATCAGTTCAGCGATGCTCATTTCGAACTCAGGGATACCAACGCGCCGATCTGGTTACTTCAGAGGAGCTGGCTCTCATTAAGAAGGTAGACAGGCAGCCCAGGGCAAAAGTCGAGTCTATCCATCTGTCGGATGGTCAAACATATGCCCTACTATACCTCCGGCTTCTCAAGAAGCTGCAAAGGGTCGATACCATGCAATGCCTCCTAGTCTTAATTGCGGACACACTCCTCGGTATGTCGTATCTCGAATACTTGTAACAAAATACGTGACGTCTTCTGTAGATCACGACGAGCGGATACCGCTCTTCGCGAGAGCCGCCCTGTCTGACCCTGACCTCCCATATGCTCCTCTCATCAGGTATGTGACTTCGGCGTCTTTGACTCGATTGTAATACCAATTGCTCTATGTAAGAACGCTAGAAGCTCAAGACGACTTTGTTCAACTCAAATCTGCTCAAATACTGACCGTTCTGCTGAGGTGCGCGTTCACCTGCCTTCCTTCCCTCCATTTTTGACATTATGTATGCTCAGCTCGGAATCCACCCCCCTTCAGCACCAGCACCTTCAACCATTCCTCAAGGTTCTCGCGTCACTCGTGCAGAGCCAGTCATCAAACAAGCGTGACGTCGCGGTTCAGTGCTTAGAAGCTCTACTAGCTCGCCCAGAGTGCCGCAGGGCAGTATGGGCTATCCCTGGAATAATAGCAGGGTGAGCCATCACTGCTTCACCTTTCCTTCATGACCTAACCGATCGAGCAGGTTTGTTGAGATCCTTCGCCATAAGCCTGGTCCCCAGATGAGCTACCAAGTGATCTTCTGCATTTGGTTGCTTTCATTCGAGCAAGATGTCGCTGAGCAGATCAACAAGTAAGAGTTTGAGTCTTGTATCATGGCGATACTTTCTCAAAGTTCCGTAGGAAATATGACATCATACCCCTGTTGATCACAGTGGCACAGGCCGCTGTGAAGGAGAAGGTCATTCGTGTTATTATTGCTACCTTCAGAGTAGGCGTATACTTTTCTCTGGGCATGTTTGATTCTAACGTTATCAAAGAACCTGATCACCAAGGCGCCTTCTGCGAATCTGCCGGCGATGCTTGTCGCCCAGCTTCTGACATTCTCAAAGAACCTCTCGACTCGCAAGTGGTCCGACGAGGACATCTTGGAGGACGTACAATACGTCAGAGATGAGCTAGAACGCAACTTTGAAAGTTTGACGTGAGTTTATCCTATACCACTTCAATTTCTAGCTGATTGATCGCATGCAGGACGTACGATGAATACACGTCGGAGCTGGCATCTGGGCATCTGTCGTGGACGCCAGTGCATGAGTCAGATGCCTTCTGGCGAGAAAATGCATCGAAGTTGAATGACAGAGACTATGAGCAGTTGAAGTAATGACGACCTTTTATTACTTGCTCGGTTACTGATTACTTTGCTGTAGGACTCTCATCAGACTGCTAGACTCCAGCGATCCTGTAGTCCTGGCGGTTGCAGTGCATGACCTTGGACAATATGTGAAGCACTATGAACGAGGAAAGAAGTAAGCAAGACTATGTGATGCCTAACCATCATATCCACTGATCATTCCCTAGAGTAATTACAGACTTGGGAGCTAAAGCCCGCGCAATGGAGCTCATGAACCATCCGGATCCAGATGTACGTTACCATGCATTGCTGTCAGTGCAACAACTCGTCAGCCACCCTTGGTCATCAGTATAGTGCATATTGATATTGTAGTGGCATATTAATGGATCTTCGATGCGATTATGAGTGAACCCAAAGTTCAGCAACTACATCCAACTCCTGCAGTATTCTTGCTTCCCCCATACCGCCTGAACTATAAGTGCCCTGGTCTCCATCAACGAACTCATCCTTAACTAGTAGGAGGCGCAGACCTCCGGCTCGTACAAATCCTGCCCGCGTAGGCAGGAAGGTAAGGTCAAACTCTTGACTACCCTCCACCTTTTCCGCACCATCATCTGATAGATCCTCATGCTGTTTGGCATGGGTAAGCGTAATCGGGTCCAGGAACAGAGTAGAGGTCCCAAGAAATACACAGCCATTCAGCTCTGCGCACTTCTCCTGGTCGGCGAACTCGAAGTAAGGGGGTGGCAGGGTGGGCATTCTACCGTGTGCAAGGGTCATCTCCGGCGAGCCGACTAAGGCTATTTCGCTTGTAATATTGGGGGAACTTTGCATAGGTGTGATAAGCGTTGACGTTGCAGATGTCAGGCCGAAGGAGGAATATCGCGAGCTGATAGTCTCGGTCACCTGCGGTGGTTCAGGGTATGCAATAGTTCGCGAACGCGGATACTGAAGATGCTGCACAGCAAGAGAAATGATTCTTTGTTTTCCCTTTACATTGGGTACAACAGCAGAAACGGTAGCAGCGAGAGTGATCTTGAAGGGCTGCTCGACAGTAATGGATTCCCTGGGAATGTGATTTGCGATAACATGCACCTCCACGCCCGGTATGGGTGCCAGCGCTGGTGGTGCTGGTGCCATAGGCATGTTAGATATAGATCCGGCGCCAGGTGATTGCGGACGCGGAGGACCAGCCACTGGGCGTGTGCGAAAAGGCGATCCTGGTCTGTATGGGGCTGGGGTTGGGGAAGTAGGACGAGAAGGGGGAAGTTGCGGGGAACGTGGTCGAGCTGGTGAAGATGGCGCGCTGCGCTGAAGATAAGGAGGAAGAGCTGAGACAGGATGATGAGGTAAGGGTGCTGGAGTTGAGGCTGGAGCTGGAGCTGGAGCTGGAGCTTGAGCTTGAGGAGGGCCAGGAATTCGACGGGATAGCATCTTCGTGTCAAACGTGAGAGCTTGAAACCACTGTTCAAAACTGATCTCACCGATGTTAATAAACGACCAGGCTCGCCAAACTGAGAACGCCATGAAATGTCAAGTCTACCTAGAGGGATAACACTGCCTGCTGGATGGATAGCAGGAAATGATGAAGACAATGTCGGGGTCAGGATATAGATATACTGTCGGATGGCTTGCGGCTGCATGAGAGCCATCGAACCAGAGAATAATACACGATCACTGTTATCATCTGCACTACCAGCAGGCATTGTGTTGGCGTCAGCAACATTCCATCCCTCCGCGCAGTCAAACTCCATGCGCTCAAACCACATCGCGTCTGGTGTCATGTTCTGAATGTGCACCTCAAGAAACACTTTATCGCGCTCCGAAGAAGTCAACAATGCCGATGGAGATCGAGGTGTATGCACCTTTGTCTTCACCGAAAGAGGATTCGTGACCTAGTGCATTCTCAGATCAAATTGCAGGAGTCCACTGAAAGCATTACATACAGCGAACTTGTAGAACTTGCGGAAGCTTGCTTCATTTGAGACTTCTCCAGCACCGGGGGCGTGTCGATATGATGGAGGAAGGTGGTATGTGACGATGCAGGCCATAACATGTGGGCCTAACTCCTTCACCTCGTGCTCGGCGATATATTCCAGTGAATCTCCTACTGGTAGCTTGAAACCCGGGCCACCGAGCTCAGCCACCAGTACCTTGGAGTTTACTGTCTGGACTTCGACGCGAAGACTGACGCCCTCGATGTCGACGTTAGTCTCATTGTTGACACAAAGGCAACTAGAGAATGTTTCCCCCAACTGAATGGCTCCAAATGAGGCAGGTAGTGTCAGGAACTCAGTTGCATGAGTGAGATCCCGTAAGGTCTTGGGGTGCCCGGAGAGAGGTGTCTTTCCTTGGAGAGAGAGGATGGACGCAGTGGAATGGGCAGAGAAAGAAGGGGAACTGGAGTAGAAGGGCTGCCATGCACTAGCTAGTGATGGTCTCTGTCATTTGAGTGCCAGGAATGATTACCATGCCCCGCGCTTGAAAGATTGTCCACGCACAGATACCCGCATCACTTTCAGTGACAAAAGATGTCCTTGTGCATCCATATTCAACTCTACCTTTGCTCAGTGACTCAGTTTCGGACGTTTAACGTTCAGATTCCAGAACTTCAGAAGCGGTGAATGTCGTTTGTTCATGTTAGCATCCAAAGCCGTTGCCTTCCTAATAAGGGTGATCGTCATTGACTGAATACCTGATTGTTCACTGGATATCGTAGCAACTCGTTGCCATCCCTTCTGTGAGGATGAGATGGACGCATTGATTTACTATCCATTACACCAGTTGTCTGATTGGTCTTACTAGGTCAGGTTAGGACTAGCCAGAGAGGGATCCTTTGGGCTGCCGACCTTGTAAAGCGAGACAGTCGTGCATTAATCGGTTGAACAACCCATTGGCAGAGTAATACTGGAAGGACGGATCGAAAGGTAAGTGGTGAATGTGTTGATTGCAAATTAGGAATTCGTAGTTTGTGCAGATGG
>LVVM01004827.1:10477-23813 GCA_001882365.1 Rhizopogon vesiculosus | reverse complement strand
CACTGGCTAGCCAGTGGAGATTCCCGCTAGCATGCCTGGCGCTCCATTGGCCCTTCAAACACTACTCTGACGAGCCCCTCCGCACGGGCGAAATCCGTAAACCCACGACCTTTGTCATGTCTCTCCCTTGAAAGCTGTCCTCATCAGCCATGGAATTAACCATGGACAACGTCCTCTTCCCATCTCAAATCAATAACAACACCATTACAGTCTCTGCTAATTCATCTGTCCATGGTGACATTAACCCTGATGACAAGAGCAATATTTCAACTCTCGTAGCTCCTCAGGACGATGAAGAAGCTCACAAAAAGGTACTTGATTCTGACAGCACCGACAAGGGCACATCAGGTAAGAAACCTCGTCATCATCACAGTCCGACCCAGCTAGCAGCCCTCAACGAGCTCTATGAGAAAAATGAGCATTCCAGCCTCGACGACAGGAACGAGTTAGCTGAGAGGCTTGGAGTGTGAGTTCCCTTTTTAGGAACACCTCATGCCAGTGATTTTTTATTGATTTGGTCGTTTGACTTTTCTCTCTGATTTAACTCATCGTCCTTGCCTTTACTTTCTTAGGGAAACAAAAACTATCAATGCATGGTTTCAAAATAAGAGAGCTTCAGCTCATAAGCGCAATAAACCAGCAACCACTACAGCTGATACGACGAAGTAGATTGTCATCACCTCCGTTCTCGGTGCGTTACAGCCAGTCGCAAGGTAAGTCATTTCATGATGCTTATGTTGAAAATTTTTTACGTTGCAGTTGATGAAGAACGAAACTTTGGGAAGAGCGTGCTGTAGAATGATTCAAAGCGTCATGCAAGGACAACTTAGAGTAGCCGACCGCGATATGCTGAGAAATGGGAATAATTCGCAAGGCTGAGTACCGCTCTCAGGAGTCTGATGGAGAGGTCAGTTGGCAGAAGTTCAAGTTGGACTTTCGCCCCTGAAGCAAGTGCAACTGTACTTTCCAGTCCCTTTCAGAAAAAAAATGTGAACATTTCATTATTAAATATTCTACGTACCTGCAAGGCCACGAGAGTTGCGAACAAGCATGTGCGCCTTCTTTTCGGTGTGGAGGAGCCTCTTACGCTCCGCTTCATCATACGATTGATCCGATTCAGGGCGAAATTACCGGCTCCGAGTCCACACCGGAAAGGTGTCTGTGTTCATTATATTCTGAATAAGACAGCGTCCCCTTCGAAGCTCTTCAATTTTGCGCTGTAACTCAAAGAAAATGTCACTGTTAGTGAGCTGATACATACTTGATCATGGACTTTGAAAATTTGAACCGGAGCACATGAATAAACGGGGTAGAACGCGAAACCCTCAATGGATAACGCTACATAATTAACCCCCTTTCGCCAATGCTCTTCTCAAAACAGCATTCTGCCTCTCCAAAGTCTGTATCTTCGTCTGTGCAGAACGCATTTTCTTCAACAAATATTCCTTCCTCTCGGATGTTGCTTTACGCCTGAGCCCCCAGAACGACCGCTCCACAATTGAGAGGTCCTTGAGCGTAGTGAGTTCGGATTCACATGCACGAACGGTGCCCTCCGCGCTCGAGATGAACTTGTCGTTGAGCGCGATATCTTGTGTGGCTTGGAAGATAGGGTCTAAGGTATCTTCAGCAAGGCGGTAATGAAATAGTGATCACGATGCCCATTACCATTTACAAGCCTCTCGAAGACGTATTTGAATACAGGCTTCCCGGGACGAATCGTGGATGGTCGACCTGAAAAAATAATTAGGGAGCTCCTCCAGCAGAAATGACTTGGCAGTACCGTGGTGTGTGCTGATGGATATGATCTCAGCGTGTTCCATAGAACGAAGCGGTAGTTCGTCTCCTTTGAAAGGTGCGTCGAGTAACACGTCGTAATACGGCAGCTGACAAGAAATGTGAGTTGATTGTTGACTAGCAAATGAGACTAGGTACCTCAGGTTTACGTGCAAGCTGCTTCAGCACAATCCACGCCTGTTCTCTGGACCACGGCAAACTCTTAGCATCGTCAATGTCCTCGCCAAAGGCATTCTTCCTCAATTCTCCCACGCCGGAAGCGATGATGTCTTCCACTGCTTCCTCGATACTTTGTCCACTGCGGACTTTGTGGAATAACTAAACCGGGAGGCATAAGTTACATATCAAAGGGAGTACCAAGATCACCGACACTTTCAAGGTCGCTCGCGCGGCCGCCCAGGCGTTCTATTGCCCTTGTTTGTGCAGGTGTGGGATCTGATGTGATACCGGCGTCATGCAGGCGCTGGCGGACGAAAGAGAGTGCGCTAGGAGCATCAGCATCATAAAGGGCAATAGAGTTTAATGGCTTGGAGGGCAGCGCTGCAATGCTATGTTAGCGATACCTCACCAGAGTCGATATATCACTTGCCTCGGGCGAGCAGTTTTGCGTTCTCACGGTTGTCGCTGACCACGATAACATGGGCAACCTGAAAGGGTTATGAGCCATACAGCAGCAGTACCGACAAGCGAATAGTAAATCACCTGGTTTTCTGCGAGGGCTGCCGCCCAGTTCGCCAAAACTCCGAGAAGCGCCTCCTTGTAAGGACCTCCCCGTGCAGCATAGTTCTTGATCACGACAATCGGCAGCGCATGCACAGCCTGCACGTCCTCTACGCTCCGGCGTTGTCTCGCAATCTCCTCCTCACTCACCTTCTTCCCCTTATCATTCAAGTTTACCACATCATAAATCGCATCGAAATCCGTAAACTCGCCGTCGCCCTCGAGTAATTCGTCACCCACTCCAAGTTCGCTTATGATGCCGTTCCCCGCGATACAGTCGAGCCGTGGATCATGCCACGTCCCAGCGCGAATACGTGCGCGAGTCCGCGCATCCTCGGCCCCTCGTGCCTCGGCTTCTTGCGCAGCTTTGACGGAGCGCTGCGCAGAGGTACGAAGAGTATGGTTGACATTAATTAGTGCCTTGCCTACGACATCAAGGATTCGTTTCAGCTGGTCTTCAAGAGAGGACGTGAAGCCCGCTAGAGATACAGCAATTATTCAGGCAATGAAATGAGGATTTGATTAACTGAATGACCTTTTTGCCCGATGAGACCCATGCTCGCGATATCTACCAGGTTGTTGACAGAGTTCAGGAAGGTGAAAATTGGTCTGTAGCCAGCCTGTTGTGCGAGTGCTGCGACGAGACGCGTGTCTGATGTCGCTTTATTGAGCTCGGCACAATCAATCACTAAAGCTTTTCTGTATATGATGTAAGTTATGTTTAGATGAACAGAGTAGAAACACAAACCTGCCAGTGTCGCGGATGATCGCCTCGAGCATGCTCGACTTGCCGCTACCCTGGGGACCGTGCACGAATGCAACTGTGGCTGTTTGAGTTGTCTTGTCAGAAGACTTGCTTTGAAAAATGAGCGAGAAATTTACACGGTAGGTCGGAGAGATAGCTCCGCACGGCGCTCTCTGCCTCCTTGCGCTCCTTCCAAATGTCTCCCTGCGCAGAGACGTCTTCATGACCATGGCTAGTCAGGGAGAACCGGTCTAAGGCGTTCGCACGAAGCCATTTATATAGCTTGAATTCTGGGGTGAATGGCGATGGTCTAGTATGTGTAAATGATCATATTCCAAAAAAATGCTTACCGCGGTAGTCAAACCAATCCAGGATCTTCCCTTCAACAGAGAGAACTCTTATTGGATCGAATATCTAAATACCTGATTTTCTAGTTCGCGATCAAATCATAAAGTTGTTCACCCACAGTGTAAGTCAATGTGCCAAGCAAGAAAAATAGGATTGGCAACACGATCCTGGGATGCGAAGTCAGCCAGTCCCTAATTACATGGACCTGGATGGGCCGTTGGTATACAGTCCTCAAGCGTGTTTTTGCACCATTATGGGAGAAAGTGTATCCATGGAGGGTGTTCCGAGCAATAGTGGCAGCGCGGACGCGGTGGAACAGGACATCAGAAGAGCGGTGCGTGCCTGCAGGTACGGGCGTAGGAGCGGTGAGATCGTGTATCCGGCCGCAGGGCTAACATGGTATAAGGAGAAGTAAACCAACAAAAGAGTGCAGTGTACTCACGCGAAACAGACTATACAGGACTTCTTCAGGGACATCTGGGCCTTCGAAAGAAACTTTGACGATTCCTGATGGGTACCGGTACATATCCTGGCCGTATCATTTGCATTGTTGCTAAAGAATTGTAACTTGAGAAAACGCACCTCAACAAAAGGTTTCCCCTTCACAAGCCAGACATTACAGTAATTGAGTCCCGACCAGGAAGGGAGACCGCCATGCTTGTCAGCTTCGATCCGGAGATCTCTCTGAAGTGTTTCAAGTGCGTTCTCGTCATCAGGAGCATTATAAGCGAAGCGCACGAAAACGCCTCCATCCTTCTGGAGCGACTGGAGCTCGAGGATGTGGAAGCCGTGCGTCTTCACTGTCTCTAGACGCTCGTGCAAGCACTCCAAAAGGTTGTCCTCGCGTAATATGCCGATGTAATGCCGGAGGCTGCGTGCGTTTAGTCAAGGGTAAGAAAGAGGTGTAGTTGGGTAGGACGAACTCCCAGATACCGAGACGAATAGGGAATACGGAGTCGATGAACAGCCAGCGCTCTTGAGACTATAGAGACCAACTCAGCGTTGGGAATAACTGACGTCGAAGCTACTTACGTCCCGATTTGATTTGGACGTGCTCACCGTCTCTGGGAGTGTGTCCGCTGATACCCGAATGCTCACATGTATTCGTCGTGTTGAGTAGAAATTTCGAGGCAAGTTGAACGTACGTCTTGGAAACATACTGTCCGCTATGAGATCATTAGCTTTAGTAGTGCATCAAGGCGTGACTTACCATGATCGTGGGAGAACAATCCCTTATTTGTGCTCTTGTGTGTATGAAACTGTGGAATTTTTAATTTCAGCAACTTGAGAAAGTTTGCATTCCCGGCGCCCCGCGAATCTTCTACCCAGTGCCCGTCAACTTGTGCGCACAGGACGACAGCGACCACCAGACAAACACACAGCCCAGGCAGCGACGATGAGCACCTATACCCAGACACAGGCTCGCGCCCCTCCAGCACAGCTAAAACGCACTAGTTCCTTCTTTGGCGCCATCAAGGACATCGTCACCGCTCCCCTCTCATGGTTCGGCAGCGGTGAGGAAGACTTTGGGGAAACTGATGCAAAGGGGAAGCGGAGGCGACTTCCCACTCCCTCAGAGCAAACACGGGGTGAGGAGCACTCAGAGCAGCAGCGGACCAAGAGAATGAGGGTTGGCAGTCCCCCCAACAGAGATAAGAAGCCGTATCTCGATCCTCCTAGATCAGCCTTCAATCAGACCCATAAAACAATTCCCGGAGCCCGCGTACAAAATCAGCGACATCCCTCGCCGTCCCCGCGAAATGCTCTACGTGTCCCCACTGCCACGCCCCGTAATAGACGCACAATGTCTCCCTACCCAAGTGGATCTCAGTCCAAGGCTCAACCGGTCGTGCGTACCATGTCTCTTGATCCCCCATCTGGATTGGCCTACTCTGTGACGCCAGCCAGACTGCAGCCGGCCCCGACCATGCAGGATGTCACCGAGGAGGGGGACGTCATGTCTATCAGCAGGGAACCATCCATATCACACCTCCGTATGCGTTCGTCTGTCACACCCCAGCCCTCAGGTTCCGATTTTGGTCCCGTCGTTCCCCCCCGCCGAGAGCGTGATCTAACAGAGCCACCGCCACTCACTGCACTGATGTCGAACCCCATGTTCGTCAAGCCCCCGCCCGGTTTACAGAAGTCCGGTGCAACGGAAGTAACAAGACAGGCGACCCTTGGATCATTATTGGATTCTCAGCGTGGAGTGAGTATCGTTTTATCTTTTGAAAAATGTACTTTTGATACGATTTTCCCAGCAGACCCCTGTTCGACGGGGATCCGTTCTGTTCGGCACTGGGTCTATGGCGGATGTCTCTGCACGTGCGTATGCCGCATTTTAAGCTGTCATATGAACGTTGACGATCTCGTTGCAGCCCAATTATGGCCGATCAATGCCGCCGAGAAAACCCTGCATGAGCTCGAGGTGTACAAAACTCCCCTTCTTCCATCCCGCCTTAAGGGCGCGCCGGTCCCGGACATTTTTATACCTAAGAAGAGCCGCCCTATCACTCTCATGCACGACCGGGATCGAGAGCGGAAGAAGGGGAAAGGGAAGAGCAAGATGAAGGATCGAGATGGTGTCAACGGGACAAAGCCATATGCTGGTGAGGGCGGCATGAAGAAGTGGCTGGCAAGGAGGCAGCGGGAAGAGGAAGCGGTGCGAGTACATGAAGAGGCTGACAAAGAGAAGGAGAAAGAGCAGGCGATGGACGAGGATGAGGATGCTGAAGCCGAGGCCGAGATGTTGAGAGAGCAACAAAAGAAGGAACAGGAGGAAGAAGCGAAACGAAAGAAGGAGTTGGAGGCTGACCGTTTGATGAAGGCACCTGCATTTGAGCCACGGTTCGGTGCTACTCGGGAGATGTCGTCTCTCCGCGTTGGACGCTCTCGTATGCGTAATCACATTGAGCGCCCGACATCAAGGCGCACAAACAAGTTTTCTGCGGCATTTGAAGATGACGAGGATGCGATGGATGATGATAGGACTGCACTGGAGGAAGCTGCAAAGAAAGCACCCGTGTTCGAAATTCCTGCTGGGTTCACGTTCGCGAAAGAGGTGAAATTTTTTACTAGTTTACACTGATGAAAACATCATCTCATCATTATCGCAGATACCGATACCCCAAGATGTCGCAAATGCAAAAGAACCTCCCATCAGTGCGCTTCCATTTTCATTGTCAAAGCCGACTGCGTCTGCAGCCAAACCAGTCTCCATATCTGAGCCCCCTGCTCCCGTTGCGCCAGCAATTCCTACAATTTCGCTCGCCCCTCCTACCCCACAGCCTCCCAAGTCAGAGGCACATTCTCTAGTCCCAACCCTTCCCGTCACTACTGCCTCTGGTATCCCGAATTTCTTCGCTAACACAGCTGCATTTAATAAGCCTTTGGCTGTGACTCCTGGCTCGGGCTCTCCTACTCCCCCCCTCGCGCCCGCAGCACAGGTACCAGAGGCTCTAAAGATTTCTGAAGCCTCTCCTTTGTTCGGTACGCCTGTGGCTACTCGTCAAGCAACTCCTGCACCCTCAGCCGCGCCTGCTATAACTTCCGCGTTTGGAACAACTCCTGCGTCTACAAGTACCTCGATCTTTGGTACTTCTGCCGCTACCATTTCATTCGGTGCTCCAGCCCCACCCAAAGAAGTTCCAGCTCCTGTAGAAGAGACTCCTACTCGTTCGCTTGCACCACCTGCTGCCCCTGCCCCTCTCCCAGCGGCATCTTTGCCATTCTCGTTTGGCGTTCCAGCCCCTGCCGTTGAGACTTCGAAAGCGGCGGAGCCTGAAGTAAGCGAGTCTCCGTCTCTCTTCGGGGTTGCCCATTCTGCGGCCCCATTCAGCTTTGGCACTTCCGTCGTTCCTGCACCCGCGGCTGAGCCGTCCAAGACTGCGTTCTCTTTCGGTCAACCGGCACCGGCGCCTGTAATAACAGAGCCATCGAAGAGTATCTTTTCGTTTGGTGCGCCTGCACCTTCTACGTCCCCTGTGCCTGCTCCCGCTCCCGTTATCGAGGCACCCAAGCCACTTTTCGGAACGCAGGGCTCGTCAACCACGCCTGGTTTCTCGCTCACCGCACGCCCCAGTACTGCACCTGCTGAAGAGAAACCGGTGTCAGCCGCTGCTCCCTTCTCATTCGGCACGCCCGCACCACCTGCACCGGCTGAGAAGAAGTCATTCACCTTTGGCTCGCCGCCCCCTGCACCTCCTGCTGCAGTTAAGCCCTCATTCAGCTTCGGGCCTGCAAATGCGGGCAGTAATGCTACTGACACGAGTAGACCCTTCGCTTTTGGGCAGCCTGCTTCCTCACTTACACCCGCGCGTCCCGTCACGCCACCAAAAGCAGATCAAGAGATCAGCATGGACGAGAGCCCGAGTCGTGAAATGACTACCAATGGGAAGGCACCAGAACGGCCAACGCTTGATTTCTCCTTCAACACTGCCAGCAGCACCCCCGTAGGGAGTACGCTCTTCGCGCAGAGCCCGGCAACAACCACTGGGCCCGGATTTGGCTTTGGGACGGCTAGTGCCATTCCATTTGCGAAGACAGAGGACAAGGATAAGTTAGGCACGTTTGGCTCCGGGTTTGGCCAGTCTTCTGGTGCGGGCTTTGGGTTTGGCCAAAAGGCGCCTGAACCATCCGCCCCAGCGTCTGCGGCGCCATTCTCGTTTGCGCAGGCTGCGTCGCCGAGTGTGGCGCCGGTCTCACCATTCACGTTTGGCCAGACCGCAAGCAATCCGTTCGGGCAGCAAAGCACGTCGTCAGCGCCATCAAGCCCGTCTACATTCAACCGGCCAGCGCAGTCGTTCTCATTCGGAGCTGCTGCGCCTGCGCAGCCTTCTGCTCCTTCGTTTGGATTCGGGGGTAGCCAGCCTGCGTCGCCAGCCGCCCCTGCTGGTGGGCTTCCACAGTCCTCAGGCGGTTCGTTTGCGTTTGGTCAACCAGGTGGCGCAGCGCCAGCTGCAGCCCCGAATCCATTTGCTCCTGCTGCAGCCCCGGCTTCCGGGAATACTCTATTTACCATTGGAGCTGCGCCTCAACCTGATGGGAGACAAATCAAGAAACTTCCTCGTCGTGGAATGGGGAGACGCTAATCGTCTCCGGGACCTTTTTCTTTTGGTAATCGCTGGGCTATCACGGGCAGAACATTGAACATCTCACTTCGTCTCATTTCATCTCTGCTTCAATTGCGCTACCTCCCCCTCACTCAAACCTGATGTCAACCATCAGCGTTTAACTGGCGCGCACCTAGCATGGTGCTCATCTTTACGCATCTGTCACCTTGGGTTTCTCAACGACTGAATAAATTCAGCAGCTTATCCTGCTCGTCCTGTAGCGCATGACAACACAACACCCAAGGGATCTATCTCGTCGGCATGATGGATGGCTCAAGGCCACTTCCACACGTTATCTTCATTACAAGTTTGATTCGATACAATACACATACTCACGGGGCTCAAGGCCTATAGACACACACATATTGTTACCTGCATTCATTCGCTTCTCTTCTACTTTGCAAATGTTTTCGTTGTTAGCAATTTTAATGCCTTTTTCTGCTGTTCGAAAATCGAGTCAATTGAGAGTGATTAAACGCGTGACGCGTGAATTTGACGCCACAACTCGCAACTTGAACGCGTACCGCGTCCACCATGCCCCGCGAAATAGTGACAGTCCAGCTCGGACAATGTGGTAATCAAGGTGAGCCCTCTGATCTGTTGAAGATTCAACCATTCTTATTTAGCGGCTCGCAAAAAGTGGGCGCTGTATACTGGCAACGCCTCTGTGCAGAACACGGGATCAACAAAGAAGGCATCCTCGAAGAGTGGGCCACCGAAGGCGGAGACCGCAAAGACGTCTTCTTCTACCAAGCTGATGACGAGCATTATATTCCTCGCGCAATCCTCGTAGACCTCGAGCCTCGCGTACGTGCTCATGATGCTTTGACAGGGCTGATCTCCCAACCGTGCAGATTGTCTAGGTCATCAACAATATCCTCAGCTCACCGTGGGCAAATTTATACAACCCGGAGAATATTTTCATGTCAAAAGATGGCGGTGGTGCCGGAAATAACTGGGCGAATGGGTATGCTTCTGGGGAGAGACTGTATGAGGAGGTTATGGAGATGATCGATCGAGAAGCTGAAGGCAGCGACTCTCTGGAGGTTAGCCTTAAACTTTGCCACTCCACATTGGCTTCGTGGATCCTCATGGCCTGTCTTACAGGGCTTCATGCTCATGCATTCGATAGCAGGCGGCACGGGCTCAGGATTCGGCTCCTTTCTCCTCGAGCGCCTCAATGATAAGTTTCCCAAAAAGCTCATCCAAACCTACTCTGTTTTCCCGAATGCCAACGAGGGCGATGTCGTGGTGCAACCTTACAACTCCCTCCTTACCCTTAAGCGTCTAACGAACCATGCTGACTCGGTCGTTGTCCTGGACAATGGCGCACTGGCGCGGATATCGGCAGATCGACTGCACGTCCAGACACCTACCTTTGACCAAACGAACCAGCTCGTAAGTGCATAAACAGAACGATGCTGGTTGATGGCTCAGATCCATGACCGCCATAGGTCTCTACAGTTATGGCTGCGAGCACGCAGACACTTCGATATCCCGGTTATATGAACAATGATCTTGTAGGCATAATAGCCTCGCTCATACCAACGCCCCGATGTCACTTCCTCATGACCTCGTACACGCCCTTTACGAGTGATCAAATTGATAAGGTGCGTCCCCTCTATATCTATGGTGCACCGATTTAATTGCCGCCGGTGTCACCAGGCAAAACCAATTCGCAGAACAACCGTCCTTGATGTCATGCGGCGTCTGCTTCAGCCCAAGAACCGCATGGTGTCCACAACGCCAAGTAAAACAGCCTGCTATATCTCGATTTTGAATATCATCCAAGGAGACGTTGATCCCACTGATGTGCGACTCTTGGCCATCTGTTGTTCATTTGACGCTCTGCTCACTCGGTCTGGCACCTAGGTTCATCAATCGCTTCTGCGGATACGAGAACGCCAGCTTGCGAACTTCATTCCTTGGGGGCCAGCGTCAATACAAGTTGCTTTGACACGTCGCTCGCCGTATGTCACGACAAATCACCGTGTCAGCGGTCTCATGCTGGCAAATCACACAAGCATTGCTTCGGTAGGATAGGCATGTACGATGTCTAAACTCGAGGCTAAGTTACTTTCTGCAGCTATTCAAGCGGATGCTCGACCAGTTCGACAGGCTACGTAAACGAAATGCATTTTTGGAGCAATACAAGAAAGAGAAGATGTTCGAGAATGGACTAGAGGAATTTGATGATGCGAGGTAAGTGGTTCTTGTTTTACGAGGCACTTGGTTTACAGGTGGATCAGAGCGACCGCAGAGGAGCTCCTCAAAGAGTACAAGGCTTGTGAGAGTGCAGATTACATTACTTATGTAAGATCTTTTGGACTGAAATACCGTTTACGCTCATGGAGATACAGGGAGCACCAGAAACAGAGCAAGCATAATTCTACCGAACTGAGGCGAAGTCCTTCCCTGTCTTTGTATCCCTTTCTCTTGCTACCTTGTATGTCTTCTTTCAATTTAATTTACAACTCAAAAATTGCTTGTAAACGGAGTCCAATACATTCCGGGAAGATCTAGTGATGACAGATAATAGTATGTGGGGATAGTGGGGATAGCAATTCACAACGACATGCGTCGATATATATATGCGACTACGGAGGGGTCAAATTACGACTTCTTTGGCCCCTCCAGCTTCTTCCCAATATCGGCACCTGCACATTGATGTTATCAACTGAACGGTGCTTAAAATAAGTGTATATTCACCACGAAGTTTGACGCCCAGAATCCTCTCGAACTTGCCAAGGATCTGAGGATTTGGGACAGCCTTTCCAGACTCGTAGTCTTGGATGACGGAAGGCTTCTCGTTCGTCTTCTGGGCCAGGTCTTTCTGAGTCAGTTGCTTCTCCATGCGTGCGGTTTGGATAGCCTGTATGCTGTGTAAGCGCTTACGTGGCGTGGACATGAGTCAGACGGACCTTGCCAACGCTTGCGTTGACTTTGGGTGGAGGAGCGACTTCATTCTCGCGGTCAAGCTTGGCTATGCGCTGGTGATCTGGCCCTGTACAGCACGATTAATCGAATCATAGAGACTTATGTGTGTAAATACGCACCTGGGCGAGCTTTGTTCGCACCACCCGTCACCTTCTTGTCTGTCGCTACGACAGCACCTGTTCTGCGCGCCTTTTGGAACCGTCAGTCAATGATGATTTATTTGGTAGCGACAATGACATACAGCTAAAAATTACGATTCGTCAGAATATGCATTCACGACTGTGATATCATTACTCACCGTTCAAGTCCGAAGCATTGCGGGTGACTTTCGCAGCCTTTGCCTTGAATCCAATAACTGTTTTGGCGTCCCAGTCGAGGTTGCTCATTATGACTCTAGTGGAGGAGTAAGTAGGGGCAGTCTATAGCGTGTGTGGTGGTGGGGTTCTGGCTAAAATGAGCATTGCTTATATAGGATCACGTTGTCACGTCATGTCACACAGCACAGTCATTTTCACTGCCAGTCAGCGCTTAATTATCGACTCGAACGGAATCACAGCGGTTACCCGAGGCCCGGATGAAAGGCCGTCTTTTCACTGGGTCACCTCCTCTCTCTCACCTCATCTCAGTCGGCTCATTGTCCCACTTGTCTCCCACTCACCCCGGCAGAAAGCAGGTTCGCGCTGATGCTCATAGATGACCCATTTTATGATGTTGATCCACACATTATCGTCGCTACAGAAAGCGCGTCCGTACACTGACGATCACACCGGAATTGGATACAGCCTTGGCACTATGAAAATTATGAGCTCTTTCAGGAGCTCTCCTTCCGGACCTCACGGGTTGTTTTGTTCTCACCGGTACCAACACAATTCTTTAAGGTCTAGAACACCTTACTGTATGAGGAAGACCTAGTTTTATTAGCTCAGAACTTGGATCGGAAGCCCGGTGTGTGCAGAAACATTTCTTGAATCCTAACTCCAGTCAATGTCAAGGAGAGCGACTTTTTCGAGTTTCGAATGCCTAACAATGCAGTATTCTGCACTTTGCGCGAGGTTACTTGTCCATGCTATGGTAGACATGCTGATCATTTTTTGCCGTGCAGCCACGCCCTGGAGAATAGGTACAGTTAGGTACAACTCTTAGTTGTACCCTGTTCCCTGGTAGGTGATAAAAGCCGAGAAATCTCTATAGTGCCACGCGTAATCCCAGTCTCATTGAAACTAGTTCAGACGTTCTGGAACAACTTGCTACCGGACTCCAGCTTACTGCCTTTCAATTTCCGCGGCAGCTGACAGGTGCACTCTATAAATACTTGCAGTAGATATAAGAGCTGCAAGACATCGTTGTATGCATCAAAAATAGTCAGGAATGACGCCCACTAAGATGCAATCGTTCTTTATACATTCCTCAAGCTACTTAGCACCGCTCAGGAGCACTTACTCATGTGGAATCAGGAATCAGGATGGGCACGTAGCATTTATATTCATACATTGTGATAAGGTGAGACATCCAGAGAGAGGTTCAGACCTTCAAGTTTCACTCGTCTCTATCTTTGATTTCATCTGGCAACTGTGATGCCAGCCATCTCAATCCACCACTCAATATGATCAAGATGACATACACTGCATTCCCATTGAGAACATTGTGTTCTTTTGAAAATGCAAATAGCGAAGTCGCTAGA
>LVVM01004824.1:5977-27495 GCA_001882365.1 Rhizopogon vesiculosus | reverse complement strand
AGACGTTCTGGGAAGCGCCAGCGGTGTTGTTTTCAACTCCGCTTCCTGTACGTTTCTGCTTTGTGCAAGCCACTTCCCCTTTCAGAATTAGAGTTCAGGGAAAGGCTCCACAGAGACATCTCATGGAAGGAGTCTGGACAGCTGCGGCGACACGAGTTAGATGCATGTGCAGCGCTGTGCAGTGAAATCATCGAGGACGTCTGATAAGACATGAACTTTAACTTCCAACCCAATATACGAACTTGTACTGACAAGATCAAGACACCTACAATCATTGTAGCAGGTCCACCTCAACCCTCCACCAGAATGACGGAAGAAGCAACACCACGCATCATTCGAAAATCCACACCTGTCCGGGAGTTTGACAACCTTGGTGCGGTAGCTGGAGTCGCTGTTTTCCCCGATAGACGACGTATGGCGACGGGCTCGTCAGATGGTATGGTTCGCATATGGGATTTGAAGAACGGCGTTATATTGAAGGAATTGGAGGGCCGTGGCGAAGCAATGGGAGGAATGGCGTTATCACGAGATGGGCGATTGATAGCAGGGAGTGATTGTGGACGATACGTCAATGCCTGGGACGTAGACACCGGCAGAGCTCTCATTCCAGCCTTCATAGCCCATGGCGGAAACATACCGTCCATGGACTTTGCTCCAGACGGCGCAACGCTCGCGACTGCTTCAATGGACTATACGATTAAGCTTTGGAACACAGATACATGGCAGCTGCAGGGACAGCCAATCAATTGTCAAATCTACTGTTACTGCGTTCGGTATTCGCCATCTGGTGAACATCTTGCCATCGCGACATACCAGAATATTCAAATATGGGATCCATCCACGAGGCAACGCATCGCAAATCTCGCACAAGGAGTACAATCACTCGCGATCGTGTGGACAGCCGATGGCACTCGCCTTCTATCGGGGGACAATGGTTTCATACGGGAGTGGGATACATCCACCTGGAACCAGGTCGGCCCTGATATATGGAGTGGCGAAACTACTGCCTGGCACTTGGCTGTGAACTGTAATAGCACCGTTGTTGCCTCCCTAACTACAGACAATCGTGTCCGCCTCTGGCGCCTCTCGGATCGGCGAACCATTGCCATATTTCAGCACTTTGACTCTCCGAGTTACGTCACTTTCTCCTTGGATGGCAAGCACATCCTTGCAGGAGGTCGAGATAAGAAGATCTCAGAGTGGGCAGTACCGGAACATGCTTGGCCAGAGGATACTGCAAAGGACGAAGCAACACATGAGGTATGTTTGTGTTCATTTAATTTCATTGTCCATCTATTCATTATCTCATCTTTTTGGTGCCAAGGCTCTAGACCCCGACACCGAGGCTCAAGACCCTGACACTAAGGCTCCAGGCCCCTGTACCAAAACTCAAGACTTTGCAACCAAGGCATGTTTCCCCTCTTGGGTCTTATAACGCAATGCGAACGTGCTTCACGCAGACCCTCGATATGAGCACAGTAGTCCGCAATGCATGCATAAGTGGGGACTTGCCTGGTGCTGAAGAGCTGCTAATCCGAGAAATCGATGCCAATGGAAACAACTACCGCGCATATGCCAATCGCTCGATTGTTATGGCGCGCAAATTAGACTTAGACCACGCCCTTGACGATGCAACTAAGGTGGGATGGACCGACCTGGTCCCTTTACAATAGGCTAACTTTGATGCGACCATAGTCCATCGGCATTCAGCCTTCATTGATGGGCTATGTCTCTCTGGGAATTGCATTGTGTGGGAAAAAGAAGGCCCGAGACGCCAACCAGGCATTCGACCTCGCATCTACGTTCACGGACGGAAATTCAAAGACTTATCATTTCCTTTACTTGGTCAAGGCAGGTTAATCTTTAATTACATAGTCCGTACTTCATTAACGTTTCCAGGCTATTGCACTTTTCAATGCCAATCGACATGCAGATGCAATGCGGCGCGTCCGACAGCTAGCTACCGCTTATCCCAATTCTGACACCGCCCTTGCGTGTCGTATCGTGGAAGCGAGTATCATGCACTGCGGTTACGCCTATTGACTGACATTTCTGTCCTTCGCGCATCAGGTGTATCTACATATCCAACTGGGAAATAATGCCTTGGATCGTGCTTGTCCAACTGCAGCTGCCGACCACTTCACTGCCGCTGTCAACACTGGCACCTTCTTATCTAAATCGGTCATTCATTCCAGATATGAGGAATTTGTGGTGGTGTGTTGACTGCAACAGATATGGTATATATGCTAAAACACATGTTTTGTACAGCTCTTCGGGTGTGATTTCACGTCCTTGTGGCAAACCGCAAACCAGAAACGGTGTCATGCTCTCCTTCGGGCAGGTAAACTGGCAGAAGTCTTTGAAGCGTACCAATATATGGCGGATATGAGTGATGAAACTACCAAGGCTAGCCTTGACTGGTCCCTCAGTAAGCCTTCAGTAATGTCGCCCAGGCTTCAATCTTCATCATATTTCACTCAGGTTTCATGAAAGAATTGAGCACATTCCAAGGCCATGCTCCCGATGCAGACACTACCCCAGATATATGTAAGTTCGACGACGAGAATGACAGCATCAGCGACATCGACAGCGACAGCGATATCTCTTGACTACGTAGCGCGTCAGAGAGTACAGGAGAATTGCCTTATTACATGGCTTCAGTCCACCAAGTGGTGGACATCAGGATACTGGAGCTGTCGTAGCGGTCTGCATTGTGAGGAATAGATACCCCATTTTTCATTTCTATCCCGACAGTACATATCTGTAACAAATAGCCTATTGTATTCACACACTTGCACACTCGATACTGGACGACAAGAAAGTAGGCTATATTCTCACCCAGACTACAAATTGTGTGCCTGAGACAGTGCAATCTGTTCGTTGGGGGCGTTCGATCTTCGCCGTAGATTCGGTGAAGAAGCTAAAAGAGTCAAAGCATAGAGCTGTTCCGGTTCCGACCCGCAAAGCCAAAAATATTAATTTGCCAGTGAATGTATATTTCTGCTTTGTGCGAGTCACTTCCCCTCCCAGAATTTCACAATACATCGAGAGTTCAGGGAAAGGCTCCACAGAAACATCAATTGGTTTTAAGTTTCCTACACTGTAGTGCAGATATGATATATTCATTTCCTGCATGATGTATACGAAGCGTGAGAATGAGCATGGCAAGCCAATGCATAAGTCGGTCCTTATTATTAAATTCGTAGAGGATGTAGTGGCATGCAACAAACAAGGTATGCTGCACTACAGGGGGTTTACAAACAGAAGATACAGTTGACGAGAATCTAACAGCTGGAAGTATAATTACACCTACGAGTGATGTTAGCAATGTTCAACACCCCAAAGTGTAGTAAGTATGCTCACCAGCCACTGCCAGAATGCCTCCAATTTGTTCTTTGGTGGGGGTTCGTCGTATGTGTCTGCCTCGATTTCAGCCAAATCGCTCTTGAAGTCCATGTCCTCTGCAGCAACGGGCTTGACGCGGTAGTAGAGGCGAGCGCCGACGTACATGACAGGCCAGACCATGAGAAGGATGTAGTTAGTAACGAAAGTGGCTGTGTCCCAGTTGCCTTTGAGGAAGACGCTGAATCCGCTGAACTAGATAGAGTAAAGTCACAGTCAGTCTAGGCAGTATTGTCAAGCATTAGAAGTTGACGCACGAAGCAGACGATGAGAGTTGCACATGCTCCATACCAAGCTGCGTATGGCTGGAAACGTGTCGAGTACGGAAGAGTCTTGCGGTCGATGCCTTGGACCTTAAGGCCCTCGTAGAAGCGGAGGTATGTCACGGAAATACCAAACCACGTCATCAGGCCAGCAACGGATGTCATAGCGGACAACCAATCGAACACCTGACCGGCACCCGACGACACAGCCATGAAGGCGAGAAGCGAGAAAGAGGCGCAGAATACGACAGCAACCCATGGCAAACCATTTTTTGTGGTTTTAAGGAAAATTTTGGGTGCATTTCCTGACGCTGCAAGACCGTCTATAGAGTGCATTAGTTTCCATGAGTAGCCTGCTAGGTACTCGTACGCACAGATCGCACGAGAAGAAGTGTATAAGTCACTAGATGAGGCGGACCACGCTGAGGTCAGCAGACAAGCATTTATAAGCTATTTCGAAGCCATTAGAACTTCTTGGTATATAATTAAACGTATGGCTTACTGAAGGCAGGGATTTGATTCCTGCTGTTTGGATTGCGATGACGAATGGAGACTCAGCTGCTCCTGAGTTCAACTGGAGTGATGTGTTGTTGGATGGTACAAGAAGGCCGATGACGAAGGTTCCGCCGATATAGAAAAGTAAGATACGGATGTATACTCGACGGATCGCCTTGGGCAAGTTACGACGAGGATTCTTCGCTTCTCCGGCAGCAATCGCAACAATCTCAGTTCCAATAAACGAGAAAGCAGCCGACGACATGACAGCCCACCAGCCAAGGAATCGGCCTTTGGCTCCTTCTATACCATTATACTGAACGAATGGCCCAGGGTTCTTCCAGTAGCGGAATCCAATGCGGTCATGGTTTGGACCGCCTCCCAAATCGATGACGATACCAAGAATAATAAGACCGGTGATTGTGAGTACCTTGATGGATCTAATAATAGTAATCTCAGAATATGAGAGTGAAACATTTAAGTGCGTGGTACGCACGCGAATATGAATTCCGCCTCGCCGTAAGCACCAGCCCCGAGCATATTGATGGTGACCACGATTACGAGGCACATGACAACCCATACTGAATCGTTGACTTTGTGGCCCCAGTAATTAAGTAATAATGCGGCAGCAGAAAGCTCGGCTGACAAAATGATCAAAGTCAGAAGGCACGATCAGAAAATGCGATAATCTCAGATACCAGGTGCTAAACAGCAAGAGATCAATAATTGTGAAGACAGAAGAAAAAGAATAAGCCTTACAGACAATGACCCAGTTATACCAGTAATTCCAACCCATGGTGAAAGAGAATGCAGGGTCAACGAAGCGCTCAGCGAGTTTGATGTGACCACCAGGTATCGGCAGGAAGGCAACCTGCGGAAACGAAGATAAGGCACATGATCTATGCCGAGTATGTGGAGCCAACCATTTCTCCGAGAGTAATCATAACGCAATATACAATGGAGCCCATGACGATGTAACCGAGCAAAAGACCGAGTGGACCTCCGTGGGCCAAAGCGTTCGCTGTTCCGACGAAAAGACCTGTACCAATGACACCACCGATACTTGACGAAAGTGAGAAATCATGAAAGCGGAGGGAGGAGGATGTCGACACACCTAATCATGGCAATGTGACGATTCTTGAGTTGACGCTTCAGAGTGTGCTGCGGGGGAGCGCGGATAGACTCTGTATCACGATCTGAGGCATCGGAAAATTCACCCTTCTGGTAGGCAGCAGTGTTAGTCTTTTCCGCGACCATAGTCATGGTCATATCGGGAACGCTCGTGAGCGAAGAGGAGGGGGAGAAAGAGATAAGAGACCACCTGGCATGTCAGGGCTTATTGATATACACATCTGGAGCCGTGGCGGTGACATCCTAACGGACGAATTGCAGCCTATTGCAGCAGATCAATGCCACGTCCTAAATTTTGGGTCAGCCGATTAGCCGAGCTGGATCTGGAATGCAACCGCGTGATACAGCATAACAACATGTCAAGGATCATCACTTGAGCATTTTTAGGCATCCTGTATATCCGAGTCCTCTGTCAGAAGGATCTATGGTTCCGTTGAGCATCGCACTAAACGTCTGTTTAAGTGTCATCTCCTCATACCTGTGTTCCGAAAGTGACTATCTTGCATATCGCTTTCCTCCAGAGTAAAATTTCAAATGGTACTCTTAATATTGAAATGACATCATTCCGACCTTACGCCCTGGCGAGCCTCAAAAACGAGAACGTTGGACCTGAGTTCCAGTACAAAAATGATTCACGAAAATTATTGTTACTTAGCCAAGGAGTGCTCGCGTTGGTAGCCCCGATATTGCTGTCATTGTGCCAAGAATAATGTCTCTCTTACTATCGAGCGAGAGTTGTTAGGCGTGAGTAATATATCAAAATGTACTACAGTGACAAGTGACTCAGGACGCTATCAGATCACCTTCATTGTTTTCACCGTCGTCATCGAAGTTGGCACCAGCTGGCAGTATCATCACCATCAATCTTGCCAACCCCTTCAGTAGTTGTGCCATCGCGAAAGTTGGATGGTTCATGTTGTTCGACTAATATTATATCAATATGGTGTCGTCCTTTAAGTGGTTGGTAACGGTATCTGTTCAGGAGGTCGCATAATATACTTTAATCTCCATGAGCATTAACGCCTTGAGCTTATCTGCCATGGGGACCGCCGATAATCAAATTTATCTGCTGTAGCAAACATGTCCTTTCAGTTATCCATTTCATTCACCCCTCGCACGACTAAGATCGATGGATCAGGTTAGCAACATAGGGGAGAAAAAGTAAAAGAGGAGACTGACCATGATCCGAGCGGATCTTGTCCGGACGTCCCCTTGACAGACACAGCTGTATGCAGCTGATTAGATGAGTCGAGCTTTGGAGAGAAACCTCACCAGCTCCAGTACTTGGAAAAGCCATACCCCACAGCAGTCGGGCTCAGTCGGGTGGTGAAAACTTACCTTGTCGGCATTTTATGCGTGCCGCGCGGCGCCGTGTGATATTACAGCCTCCGCGGACCCAACGGGACTTCACCATAGGAAAGGGGAGGACTGCTTTGATAAAAGCTAGCACAAGCACATCATTTGTTCCTTGTCAAAAGATGATATCTCTATGTAAATCTTTCCTTGAAGGTCATTGTGTCCGCGTGATCATGAATATCTATCACTGGTTGTCAGGACCGAAGTTCGAGGAGGCTGTGCATTAATTTCAAAGACTTCGGATCGGGAGCTATCGGAAATTACAAGCTGCAGGGACATGTGGGACCACTCAGCGCTCATTCTGAGCTTTTATATAATACAGCAAGCAGCCGTAATTACATGCAGTGGTCACCATTGACGACGTCTTTCAAAGAATAGTCACTGGCTTCACCAAAGCCACACAGCCTAGTATGTGCTGCCAAACGGTAAGCCTCTCCGTCAGCGTGCTGTATACATTCCGGAATAGGTCTTATTAAGGTGCGCAAGGAGCCATGACCGTCCTGCGTGAAACTTCGTGAGAGTCAGTACAAAGCAGTGCCTGCCTAGCCACCGACCAAGCTCGATAAACAATCACGCTCTCAAGCATGTATGCATTACATACAGTATCTGTCAGGTGTACCGTAAACAGGGAAGCACATCCATGAGACGAATCTAGACTCGCAACCTGCCGCCTTACACAATGATGACCGGGTAGGGTGGAGTATGTCAATCTTCTGATTCAAGTTCCCCAATCATCAAGATAAGGCCGCCGCTATGTCTTCTATCTTCTATAACAGCCTAAAACTCCACCTCGCCGAAAGCCGTCGAAAAGATCGATTTGATGAACAGGAAGTTTAGCTGCCTTCTCGCTCCACGTGCTCCACCGTAAACGACGCACCACATCAAACGACTCGCGAGCAGCCGGTCTTTTACGTATGCCTATCATCGGGGCCATGACCACGTAGCATACCGTAAAATTCATTTTTAATAGAAATCACCTCCAAGTTGACACTTGCCCCCGCCGATGCTTGCAGTATGCCACCACCTTTTTTCAGGCGGTACTTTATGGAGTTTAACGTTGATGACCCATCTATTGCAGCTACATGTGCACCTTAAGCTTCCTGTGGCATCATGATTCATGTTTGATAGCTCGAAGAGAGATTGTCCGCTTTATGTGCCGAGTTGCATGCTACGTGATCGTTCTCACCTCAAACTTTGAATCAATTCGGACTGGTGTCCGGTTGGCACGTCGAGGATCTGTAACCAGCATGTGGTTCACGGCCTCGTGCTCGCCTCAAAAATATTCCGTTGAGTTTGATTTGCCAACCATGGCAAGCACCGGAACTGTATTCCAAAGGCGTATCAAGACTCATTACGGAGAACGTCGCACAAGGAGAAATCCATTGTAAATCAAAGATACAGGAAAGTCGAAAACGAAAATGTGGGTATTAGATGAAACAAATGTTCCGACATTCAATGCGACCAACTCATCAGAGACCCCATCCAAAGCGACAAGCCGCGCCATGATGGTGGGGTGAAATCAGCGCCCGACTCAGGATATACGTGTGAGCAATGATCAGCCAACTGGGAGGCATGCGGAGGCCTGACGCTCGTTGCTTGGTTGCTTGTATTTGATGACTCGGGTAATAGGGTAGGTGTAGGTTTGCTCAAACGACCCGTCGTGCGGGCTTTCTTGCGAGGTGGAGGAATAGTGCTCGACGTAGAAGAGGATGCAGTTGCGATGGGCACCGTAGGATTAAGAGAATTCTCTGAAGGTAGAAAGCTCTGAGTTTCATCATCATCTCGTCCTCTCTTTAGTAGCTTCCGGCAGGGGGCGAGTATGATAGCCTGTTTGCGTGTGTTCTGGATGTGCTCGTATTCTGCTTGCTGCAAGATCCTGGGTCCTTCAGGTATATCTTTGCGCTCGTTCATGTGGAGCAGCGCGACTAGTGTGCGATCTCCTTCCTTCATCGGGATACCTGACAGGTTTGGGGCGCCTGCACAGGTCGCAATATACGCATTCTTCAGCCGCTTCAAGCCAAGATAGCGCTCACGCTGATGTGACTTCTCGATATGGTGGACGTATGGCGAGTATCCATCTCGATCCCGCTCCCGAAGTAGATTGCCTCGCGCTACGCTTTTACGTTTCCTGAGTATCAGGCGGTGGCGATGGGAGGTGGAGGGTACAACCTCGCCGTTCTCCACTAGTTCATGGTGGGGAAGCCCGTCCTCACGACAAAGGGCAATGTTTTCTTCGCGAATACGCGCTGCAGTCTCGGAGAAAGGCCTGACGCGGACAGGAGGTGTAGAAACTTCAGCATCCTCCGGGAGATCTGAATACCACATGTGTACGCGGTTATGAGGATCTGTCCAGGGCAATGCTGGCAGCAGGTGATTATTAGATGGGATACTAGCCGATGATGAGGGTTCTGTTTCGTGACGAACGCGTTTTATGGGTCGGATATCGAATGAAGCAAGGGAGCCGTGGGGGGAGGGGGATGGAGCTGTAGAACGCTTGCGCTTCAGAGGTGAGGGTGATAATCCTTGAATTGTACTCGGAGGGGGATCAATCGAGGACGTCGGCGTGATAGATGATGTTGATGGTATCGCTTCAGAGACATCCTCCACGCCTTCAACCGAAGGTAGTGACTGGGGAAGATCCTGGTCGGGATGAGATTCTGTCAAGGACTCGAGGAATGTTTGAATAGCAGCCTTGACCTCGACTTCGCTCTGTCCTGGAACAACAATGCGTGCTGGGGGAGCGTCTGAATTCTTAATCCAGGTATCCCGAAGGTCATGAGGGTGGACGGGCGGTACTATCTTTTCGTCCATAGGTTCTTCCTCGTAAGGCGAGATGTACCCCGTACGAGCTCCTTGGGCTCGACGTTTCCACAGCTCATCCCTCCCTTTATTTCGCTTAGTGCGCTGTACGAAAGCTTCCGTCTTCTGGATTTCACGCGTACGAGCGCCGTGGAGGTCAAGCTTGAATGCAAGCATGCGTTTCTCAAACCGAAATTCCTCATCCTCCCCCTTCTCTAAGCCTATGGATTCGTCGGGAGTGGTGCTTCTACTCAGCTGGAAATCGATGAATGTAACGGCGCCATCCCCGCCGATGAGAACGTGGCGAAGTTCAATATCTCCATGGAGGATACCTCGTGAGTGCAGCATTTCAAGTCCCTCCATAGCACGCTCCTTAAGGACATCGGGCATGGTGTGGGAAGCCTCCATCCAAAAGCTTTGATGGGGTAATTCCATCGCAATGCTAACCGCGCCTGGTAGAATGTGGACACCGATGATACGTGGAACAACAACGCCCTGTAGGGGTTTTAGGTATTGTTCTGAGCTGTAGAGAGCCATCTGAAAATAGACGTTCATTACACGGATGACCGGCACGATGCACACGCACCTCGGAATGAAACCCGATCCATTCCGCTTGCTTGTCCAGATTCCATCTACCGTATGAATGTTTAGTAGATGACAGCGTGCTTCAAACACCCGCTTACCGTCGACTGATAAAAGTGATCTTTCGTCCAGCAATGACACCAGTTTGTATGTAGGCCGAGCACATGGAGCCCTCTAAACTATTGTGAGTGAGAGGAAAGAAAACGCCACAATAAACGTACGCCGTAGAGATAACAGCGTTTCTGTTTGCTCGATATCCCCGCCAGCTGCCCAGGCCCATGGACCATGTGGCACATATATCGGCACATCCTTGACCAAGTTTCCATCAGGAGCTGCTCGGGCGGAAAGTTCGAGTGGCAAAGTAGAAGACCCCTCTTGTGGCACAGAGGCGGGAAAGTCTTCATCCGTATCTCTCCATTCTACCATTGCTGTGCACCTCTCTAAATCTTCTTGCCGTGGTTTTGTGCGCAGCCAAGGTTCGACGGAGGCTGGAGAACGATACGGCGCAGTGAGAATTTCAAAGAACTGTGAAGTGTGGTCGATGCATGATGGCACGTTGTAGTCGCGTGGAAGGATCGACGGTGGTGCATATGTGGGGAGTCCGCTTAATGACATCTCATCATGACAGCTTGGACTTGGGGATGCTGTCTGAGAGCGAAAAAAAGATGGACCTTCCTCTGATTGTGGTGTTTGCTGTCTTTCAGTTTCAAAAGTCATGATGGGAGTGAAGAAAGACGTTTGTGAGGTTGGATGCCAGGAGATAGTGATATATGGTTCGCATTGTCCTTATGCTTTGGCCTTATAATATGTTGTTAAAGCGTGTCAAGGCAGTACAAGCAACGTTGACACGCGCGAAGCGTCCAAACACCAACGTTGACGCGTCCAAGCGCTTCTGTGGCGTGGACCATCTTGAATACCTTCCTTTTACGGACAAGGATTTGTTCGCCGTAGTGACTGCCTTGTTCTTCGCGCCCACAAGAGAACACTCCAAAGACAGCAGACAAAACGAAATTATGAACACGGCTACAGTGACTATAGGTACAAACTAGATACATGGTCTGTGCAATAAGTTCATGAATTGTATATGACGCCCTAACAACCTACACCTGCGGTTGCTTGGTATGATAGTTAAATATCACGACGTGAATGTCCATCCCCCAGGCATATCCAGTTCACGGGATTTGTTGGACATCAAGAGACGTTCAACGCTCGGATTATCCAAGGTCTCTAGGACCTTCGGGGACATAGCAGACGATCGGGATGGCAGTTGCGGAAGAGAGCAAAATGGAAGTGGCGTTGGGCTGTCCACTGGGGATACAGCCAATGTCATCTTCTTTGGCACAGGCATCTTGAGGGGTTCGTGGTGGTCGGTGGCGTCGAATGGCATTGCTGTGCGAAAAACGCGCTGTCCGTGGCGAAGCGCACCAACTGATCCATTTGGAGTGTGGACATCACAATCCCGAACACCACAGACCCAATCTCCATTTCCGCGACGTAAGTCCAACCAACTGCCCATCATCTCGTACTCTTCTATGGACATCCCAGGACACTCACGCGAAGTACCGGAGGTGGTATGCCGTTCAGCTAGCCATGCAACTAGGGTAGTAGAATCTGATGATACAAGACTGCTCAATGATACCCGAGAACTAGAGGCGTTCTCGGTTTGAGGACTCGGGGAAGTTAGAGGTGGGCTCTCCGCAAACACGATGGAGTAGCCGGCAGACGGATCATCTCCCCAATTCGTCGTGGATGAATCTGCACGCCGACGGGAGAACTTCTGGACGTTTCCTATCCGTGAGACGACTCTCTTGGCACTCCTCAAGCTACTCTTAACAGAACCCATAAAGTTCTTCCACGAACTGGAACGCTTTTCCACATTCGTCTGGATTTCTGTAGAGTGCGAGTCCCATGGCTCTGGTGCGACAGCTCCACTACGTGAGTGAAGAGGTGAGATGGGTGATTCCGGTGTCAATGGAAGAAGAATGCGACGCCGTGTAGGAGATGACCATGGAACATAAGGACTATTCGGATGGTGAAAGGCTGGAATCCACTGTGGTCCTTCATAAACCTTCGCGTTCTTAGTTTTACGAATGACTACTCGTCGAACGGAGACGTGGCTAGATGATCGGCGGAATAAGGTAGATGCTGGGAGGGAGCGCGAGGACTTGGGAGGACACTGGTTTGCATGCGAAGAAGGGAACAAGGAATGTGTGGTTGAGAAGTTAAGAAAGGAAGGTAGCTGCAGCGTGGATGCAGATGGCAGAGGAGGAAGAGGATGGAAAGACTCAATATCGTGCTGCGATCGTGTGACACTAGTAACGGGCTCGTCAGGAGGAAAGAGGCTCTTTTGCTGCCCACGGGGCTTCTCGACAGTGGCAGGCCTTTCTAGAGACTTGAGCCGCGAACTTAAGGGAGCGCCTGGCACCTGGATTACCTAGTTAGTAAGACTCAAAGGCCAGTCCGCGGGCATGATGTTTATTACATACAGCATTATTCACGAATGTCTTATCTGTGAGGGGTGGACGACACGTCCGTCGTGCCTTGCGTTTTTGGACCTTCTTGACCTTGACGTACGGCTCGCTGTCAAGGGCACATTTTGATATGGCAGTCGTAACTTTAGAAGGGGCACTGATCTTCAAGACCATGTCGTCGAGACTAGCAAGACGCCCGCCAGAATAGTGAAACATGAAAGAATGGCAAGTAGTAACGAGCGGTGGGTTAGAAGATTGAAGGAAACTAGAAAAGAGAGGTTATCGAGAGCGCTAACAGTCGAGAGAAGGACAGGTGATATCCCAGAAAGAATACAAGGCATCGTGTTTATATTATAGCCAAATAACGCGTACACAAAAGAATAGGAGACAAAAGGACAACTAGCTGAGCATACGCACAATGGAAAATTATACTTTACCATCACATCCCATTCTTCCCGCCAATTCACAAGGCTTTGAAGTCGAGTTTTGTTCCGTAATACATTGATCTGCTAGGCGATAGTCGTAAAACACTGAAATTTACTATTTTGCTGTCCGGTGGAAGCAATTTGCGGAAATGCAGTCCATGGAGCGGCTGGGTTTTACTTAGTGTTACGCCTACATCGCCTTTGATCAGATCATTAGGGGCTTATGGAACAAATCGAATTCTTCAAAACTATATATGACAATGGATTGCGGCGTTCCTGCTGGAAGGCTTCGAGGAGGGCTCATGAATCCCTTCTTTCGTGCTCCCAAACCTATGCGTGTATTTTGCATTGGCAATGGTACGAGTCTTGCCCCAGCTGCACGTACCTCGAAAAAATGCCGTCTATCAGTCACGCGTATGCTCCTACAGCTTGTGAGATTCAATGTCTGTAGCTTGGAGCAGCTATCGATAACAGTAAAAAGACCAGCACCTGCAGAATATAAAGCACGGAACAAACTGCAAGAGTGACACATCCACTCACTGCTTATTTTGGTACCGGCTAGCTCAAGCACCTCAAGATTCAAACAACATGCTAAATAAGGTGCGGCTTCGTCGTCCACACCAGTGTTGTTGAGAATGAGCTGTTCGAGCCTGGGTGGGTTCTCTTCGGCGTTATTCGGCAAGAGACCAATGAGATGCAGGGATCGTAGATAATGCACACCTGCCAGATTGAGGTGCTGATACAGAACTCAGACATGACATGATTCAAATGCAAATTGTGAAACGAACTTTGCATTTCCTTCCGACGGATCGCATAAAGTACTCAAGGGCGCGACCACCACTGGATGTGGCCCCTAATTTTGTGTTTCCGACTAGACTGATCTTTTCGAATTGTCCAAAATCCTTCAATACGTCTGTCAACAACACCAGTGTCTGATCCGTCATCGTCATTGCAGAGGTATTTCCGATTGATACCGAAGAGCCTTGTCCGCCGCCAAGAGCCCCGAGAGTAAGAGACTTGAGGTGAGGAAGACCAGAAATGAGCGCCACAAGGTCAACGCTGCCGATCGCGGTGGATGTCAAAGACAGCTTTTCAATTCTCGCTTCAGCTGGCATGACCGGCGGAGGTCGGTGGACGTGTGTGAAGGAGAGGTCCAACCGGGTGAGGTTCGGACAGCGAGCCAAAAAGGAATAGATCGAGCTTTCTGAAAAGCCCAATTGACGTAGTTTTAATGTTTGTATGTTGTTCAGTTTGAAACTCTCATTCTGGAATAATGCAGATGACAATTTGGCATAGGTTGCATCGGTCTAATGCACGCTATAATCCAATCGTTTAGAAAGGTTTTGGCGACTCACCCAGTTCGGTATCCCAGCAAGTTTCAGTACCTTAAGGTCAGTACAAGTTTTAAGAAGTGACACGAGTGCCACAGGGGGGACAGCAGTATAATTGAAGTTGACGGTCGAAAGCAAGTGGCAGGATCGCGCGGCAGCTTCCGCAGTGGCGGAGCCCACTTTGGCGCAGCCACTGCACAAAATCAGGGCTTTCCAACTTAGTCGTGAATTGTTCTCACCGAAGAACTAAAATCCTGAGGGATGGCATCGAAGGCAGGATGGTTGCGAAGACAGAATCAGCAACTTTAATGAATCCCGTAAGGTGCAGCTCGTGCAGTGCATTTCCAGCCCCGGTGATAGCTAAAATTGTGTTCTTGCTTACTGCCGGGATGTCGCTTGTCAGTGCGATGCACGGCCCACGTAAGAAATACTACCAGGAGATGAGTCAAATATAAAGGAGCAAGGAAGATGCATACGGAAGTTATCATTGCACTGGTAAGTATTTGTGGACAGGAGGATCTCAACATGGCGAATAGCCTGGGTACCAAGTTGTCAGGCAGGAGCTTCAGCCATTTAAATGTGTTCTCCCAATCATCACGGGTTTCATGTAGTGCCTGCAGGTTTGCAACGAAGGAGCGTGCACATAACGCGGAAAGATTTGGTATTGTGCCAGTCGACGGCAAAGAACGGGTGGAAAAGGCAGATGCCGTTGAGATGCCTGATGCCATGTTGACTCGATCATCCTCATTTTCTGCACCAAACGCAGGGACACCACTCTTCCGTCGTTTCTGGAGTCGTTGGGAGGGTTCTGCTTTTCGTTTAGACATTATATAAGATGACAGTTGGAAAGAAACCGTCAAAGTCACGTCCGTCACGTTGAAGCACTTTCCCACATATATAGGAACAACTTGTTTTCGTCATATACAATGTGCTTATAAGTTATTGGAGAAATAGAGTAGATATAGAATCCAGATACCGAGGATCAACAAAATGAATGATTACACCAGACCCCAGAGCCAGACCCCAGAAACCACAGCTCCAACCAATCCCACACTGACTCTCCACACCACCCTCTCCATTAATTCCATATATGGTGTTACGGGATGCCCCAACAAAGAAAGGGCCACACAAGGCACTCGCACAAGAAGTTGTAGCACGTTGAATGGAACTGGAAAGCGATAATCTTCATACTGGATGAGGGCTTCCACGAATGTCCTGCGTGCACGCAACCCGATTTCCCGCGAGTATCGATCCCATTTGCTTGTCGAGGCACTTGATGACGCCAAGGTCGGGAACATCGCAGAGGTGATGCCAAGTGCACCCAGTAATAGAACGATCATAGTGATGAAAAGGACGAAAAACGAGAATCGGCTGTCGATCGGTACATCTAGATGTTTTGGTAACACAAGCAAGAAAGTGTCGGCGAGCGAGGCGGATACGAGGAATGTTGCAAGCAGTAGGGCTGGAAGGAAGAAAAAAATAACAGGCATGAGGAGAGAAGTTGCTCCGTGTAGGAGTACCGTAGAAAGGGGTATGGCATGCTTCGGATTTATTGCGACCGGTAAACTGGGAGAGGTAGGAAGGTGTAGGAGGATCAGTTGGAGGAGGAAGGCAATATGAAGCACAGAGAACGAGGTATTTCCAGGTAAAGGCACAGATGGAAGAGTGAATTTGAATGCGAGGAATACAAGCGCCGCCGGTAGAGCATGTATTGACAACCGTCGAGCGAGGGATGCAGCAGACATGAAAGTGAGAAAGATCTCCCGAGGTCCTTGCTCATTACCCAGGGTTATGAAGAAACGTGGTGGATATAGCAAATAGTGTATAAGAGAACCAATAAAAGCCAGTCGGCCCATGATATCAATGAGATGCAGAACTCTGTGAATGGTATGAGAATTGCGGATAGAGTTTCATGTCTGGGGCCACGGACCTAGGTGTTGAGAGAGCATCAAAGCGTTCTATTAAGCTGCGATGCTGGGGGGATTCGACTTTCATGCCATACTTCCAACATTTCATGACTACAGCTTCGACAATAGGGTGTAAGAGAAACTCAGGAGGAGTATGTTTCTCCTTTAGCATATCAATTACTGCTCAAACATGAGTTATGAATTGACTGGTGTAGAAATTGCACTTGCCTCTGATAGTTGCATTTCCCGTACTTTCCAGCGGAAAGACTGTCCAAAATATAGTTTCAATGGCGGAAGAACTACTGCAATTGGTAAGGAAGCGGTCCAACGTCTCGCTGACATGTCGTCCGGTGTCCTCAGCGACAGTGGATGCGACTCTAGCTTGCTGCCAAGTTTCCAATATGTCTGATGAGTCGTCTATAGCATTGTACTGTGTTTCGATGCAATGTAGCTGGACCAGTAACGTAAACGCCGTTCGTTCTGCGTCAGATGGAAACGTGTGTGAGTCCAGGGTAAAATCGCTGCCATCTGAGCCCACCAGCTGCTGCTGGCGCACCACAGGAAGTACAGCAGGACGATACTCTGCAAAACTCCTGGACGACGTTGATGGCAGAGCAGTAGCTTCGTCAGGGTCCAGCCGTGTTCCATTCATGATAGTGTCTAAGCAACTTGCCGACAAACACAACCATACTGCGTCATATCTTGAAACTCACTGCCGTGGACGGCCTGAGTTCAAAACAATGAGCACGAACACACCACTGCTGCAGACCATCGAACCTGATGATCCTTCAGCAACGCAAGCTCCACCTAGAAACACTGCATCCAATGCCCGACCTGCGGTAATATTGACACCTACTAACAACATGGCTTCCACTGCAGCCGATGCAGAATCAGGTTTGCGGGTTCATTCTCAGAACGTCCCTGTCATGTCCTTAACCACTCCTCACAGGCCTTGCTGGAATATTGAGACAGGTCTGAACCCACAGCATTGCATTGACTCTTCTGACTGATCCTCCACTGCAATCAGTCTGCACATCCCGCAGCCTTGTTCTGCCTCTATTTCTTTAGAACATCTGCCATTACCGTGTACATCCTATGTGGACTGTTAACAGACAACTACGTGCTTTCCGTGAGTGGCAGACCTTTTGACAGTTCCTTTGGTTTCTCACCGGCCGCGGGCAGACCGTGGGGGTCGTCGTCCTGCTTGCAATGGATTTCTGGAATTGTAGAGTAAGCTTTCACGAGCCTCCTATCCTAACCAACGATTAAGGTGTACAAAGAATGTTGCTGGGCGTACTCTCGTTGGCCTGCGTTTCTGGAACCAGGTAGACGACGATGGAGAGAGCTATTGGGTGTTCGAGAGCAGAGACGTACGAGAAAATCTACATATTCTCCTGCTAACCGTCTCATTCATCCTTATTAGCCATCAAGACCAGCAAACCCAGTGGATTCCAAGTGCGTCACATTCACATTTTCCTTGGAAAACGCTCAAGATTGGCTGACATGGTATGGATAGGATGTTCTGGGTAAGTCAGAACTTCTGCTATTCAGGCTTGTCACCCTGCACACTCGAATTTGCAGATAGCTCTCTACGTGTTTCCAGCACTCTGGCTACTTCTTTTTGTAGTCTCCATCGTCCGTTTCAACCTTTCGTGAGTTGGGAAGCAGCATTTTACTTTCTTGCCTCGTTGCTTACCGTTTGCCAAGATTTATACCCATTGTGGGACTAGCGCTTGTCTTCAACATCACGAATGCTGTTGGGTTCACATACGCGTCAGTCTTGTCCTCACTTCCCATTGCTCGATGCTCAGAATCATCGTTTTCAGAGACAGGGATGCAAAACAAAGATGGGCTAACAATATTGCATCTTCTGGATGGAATATGGGCATGGGAGGTATAGGCGGGCAGATCCTGGGCGGTGCTATGAAGAACAGTATTGGGAGATTGTTTGGATGAGTGGATATCTCTCATCGTAAATCGTCAGGAAGGCCGGTTGCGATACTAATGTTACACAAGTGCGAAAGTTGCAATAATAAAAGCTGAGGTATGACAGCGTCCAAAATGAAGCAATGAACACAAAAGTGAAAACAAGGAACAGAAACGAAATGCAAACAACGGCCTACGTAAGAAAACAAAACGGTTGATACATGCGTCACTTGTGCCTTTACTGCACTCATTCATGAATGGAAGGACATACAACAAATGCCAGGTCACAGACCTGTCGTTTATTCTAACCCAACCCAGCCTCGTGCATCGACACGAGAGTAGGCTGTTGTTGGTGCCACCGAAGTCCCGATGCCAATGAAAGACCTCGTACGACCCTGAGAGCGAGACGTGGATACTCGAGGGGTGCGTTGCGATGGGAACGGATAGGTAGTATTCTGTACATTGGACGTTACAGTCATAGTAGACGGCGTACGCATCGCGCTCGCGACTTGCGAGGGAGAAGGTGGAAAGACAAACAGAGTTTGAGAGGGTACGGCCGTAGTAAGCTGTGGAAATGTAAATTGACTGGTATTTCCGCGGAGTTTGAGTGGAGGTGGCGCTGGTTTTCGAGCCGGCGTCCGGCGTCGGGTACGAGGTGTCTCTTGGTTGTCTTGTACAGCAATAGGTGTGATCGGAGAGGGTGGAACTGGGGGCAGTATGCCCAGCGGCGGCGGTCGCCGCTTGCCCTTGCCCGGAGGGAAATTGAAAGTCGATTGGACTGCGGTGGCCAGAGGTGGAATATTGAACGTAAGTTTCGTTGCAGGTGTACAAGGTACGGGATCGAGTGATTTGCTTCGTGAGGGCGGGCGATAGGGTAGAGCTTTACAAGACGGAGGTTGAGTACTAAGTTCGCTTGCGCTAGGTGATTCACTGGACAATGACAAACACGGACTTCTTCGGGGTTCGGTGGCTTCATCAAAGCCCCCACCAACTCCTAAGAGCTCTTGTTCCTCATCTGCTTCAACCAGGTCCTCGCTCAGGACGCTGCCGGTGGTATGAATGCTGGCAACTGAACCGGTGCGCTTGCGCCCGTATCGGCTGCGCCAGGCTGGACCCATGCCCACGCCCGACGACGAGGCCACAGAGGAACCAGAATGTTTCCTTGCGATGATGCGTTCTTCCATAGCTCGATCGAGATCTTTAGCCTCCTGTTGGATAACATCGTCTCGGTCATCGATTTCATCATTACCGTACGCGTTACGGCGGCGGCCCCACTCCTTTTCCTCTTCACCGATGAATGAAGACTTGTCTGATTCAGCGGGCGAGGGACCGCCGCCTTTCAGGGCCTTTTCATATTCCAATAATTGGTAAATGAGACTGGAATTAAAACCGCATTGAAAATGGAAGACAACGCGGCGAGAATCGAGGCTTGCTTACGACATATTTGGGCCAACGTGCTTACTTTTCTCTTTTACAAATGAGTATGCAGCTTGCATGCCTCTCAGTTGCCACACCTCAGGGGGGACGTTAGGTAAACACATGGAGGCTGCACGCATGACAAGAGCGATGACAAGGGTAGCAGAGCGAGAGATGCCACATTGGCAACTGAACATGACATGAGGGCTAAAGAAGCAAGACGTCTACGAAACTACGCACTGAATGAGGACACCCTCGTGGCGCTGGAGCGCAGCGTCTATAAAAGCCATAGCTGTGGGAAACCCATCCTGGACGAGATCTGCCTGTCCATGAGACCAGGGCAACTTCAAGTAATGCATCCCCGGACGGCCAGATGGAATATGGGGAGGGTAATATGTTGAATTCGACTGTATCGCCTTGGAACTAAGATTGGGGGTAGATGCGAATGGTCGAAGGGGTTGGGCAGGGGCAGCATCGAAAGGTGATACGACTTCTTTTGCAACGTTGAGGATGGCTTTGATACCGCGTTCTAAGAGAGCTGACCAATCTCGTGCGTTGTCCTGAGAACCAAGCCAGATGCCGGGAAGAATTTGGATGGGACCACATGCATAGGGAACTGTGGGAGAGCCATCTTCATCGGTACGATGTAGAGCAGTTGTGATAACGGTATTTGGCAAGGAGAGTACGGAAGGGCGTCTTGGACGAATAGTCTTGTAGATGTCTTGCTGTGTGTCGATTGCGCAGTGGGGATCTGAAAGAGGTGAAAGCAGAGAATTCGAGGAAGATTGAGCAGATGGAAGGTTGATGGAGAGATTTTTCATGTTTCTGAGGGACCTTGGTTTCTTAGGGAGAAGGAGGGGAGGACTTGATGGGGAATCGGAAGCGGAAGAAGAGGGAGCAGATGGAGAGGTGAGGTTGTTCAATGGGAGGACTATAAGGGGGTTGTGTGCAGGAGTGTTAATGCGGAGGGCTGTGGGTGGAGATTTTTTGCGGGCCATGGATGAGGGCTGGAGCTGGCAATTTCGGTGAAGACGGAAGATTTTTGGGAGATTGGATGATAGGAGTTGGAGATATGAATTACACGACCAGCGCGTCACCCTGCCTGCAGGCGATAAGATGGATCAAGAAGGAAGAGGAAGTTTCCGATGACCGAGAAAACAATGATAAAACACGGGGAGAAGAGAAGAAAAGAAACCGGCCTCGTAGGAGGAGGATACGTGGAGTAACGACTAGCTAGTACTCCCTGTTTGTTTTCCACCCACAGACTCTTTGTATTTGTATACCCACGTCACAGTCACAGCCTTTCATGGTATTTCCCCGGCACCGCAACGTTAACGTGGATGGCAGTGTGGTGTTATCACCCAATCTGCTTTGAGAAGCCATCCTTGAAGCCCTTTATGTGATTTTGCGGCTAGTACTCTGGCTTAGTGACTAGACCCGGGGTCCCACTTTTGGACGCTAAAAGTTTCAATTTTCTGTTCACTACTATATAAAGCTCAATGACGAATTACTATACTGAGCACAAGCGTCCGTGTCTCGCGTCGTACGTATACGTATCCTCAAACAGGTTTTTTCGTACTAGTCTCCCTGGAGAAAGTTACTAACACAACTGACTAGCGGTTCTCCGGGTCCTTTAAATTCCACGCCCGATCACGATTTAAAAAGTGAAACTTGTAGAAATGAATTTTCAGCAAGGACTTTTCATTCTCTCTTTCCTTTCCACCTTGTCGATCCTTCTATTTGGCTTTCATTGGATACGAGCAAAGCTCAGGGAAGCCGGCTACGACGTTGCAAGACTCATCCTCATTGGATTGGAACCGAAAACCAATACCGACCATACCACTAGAACTCAAATGGCCTTCGCAATAAGCACTTCATACACGCAGCTCATTGCTTTGGCACTCGCTGTGGCCAGCAGCGCCTTCATTTTCATAAAGTTCGGGTCTTCGTCCAGTCAGTTCGTGGTCTCAACGACTATTTCATCTCCTCTCCCCCATCTTTCCGCTGACGTGTC
>LVVM01004821.1:43665-60967 GCA_001882365.1 Rhizopogon vesiculosus | reverse complement strand
GTCGTCAATACCATTGGGGACCTAACATTGTATTCCCTGGTTAACTTGCCCAATGCCATCCAGCCAATCGCTAAATTCTCGCTCCCTTCTTTGCCCAGTACGTCTGCTTTCCGATACATCTTGTTCACTGGAAACCATGACCACGACTATTCTCCATTCAATACCCCTCTGTGTTCATCGTGGTTCCATGGCAGCGCACGTAACCAGCTCATCACTATCAGGGTTGGTATAAATGTTGGGGGACGTCCCTGTCCTCCCTACACACTTTATGCCGAGCAGAATCGTTTCTTGGAGCTCGAGTCTACCTATACCATGCTCTATGGAAAATGCAGTCAGGATTCTCGTGCTTTGCCTTGGTCCGCCTGGGGCCCAGGACACACCCAATTCTTCTCGACTAATCCAAGCTCCGGTGACCGTAGTCACTGTTGTTATGGGTTACGTACTGCACAGCTGATCGGCGAAACCATCGTATCCGGAGGGCAATTGCAGCCGCGACAACTGTGTATCCGTGACTTCAACCCTCATCGTATGAGACACTACAAGACTGGGGATGGAACCAAATGGCATGAAAGACTCGTGGAGGGAGACCCACCGAATACAGACTTGCAAAGTCTTTTCCTGGAGTCAATAGGCAGCCTCCCGTATCTCGAGATAATCACTCGGGAAAAGTTTCTGGCAAAGGGTATATACATGGATGAAAGTAGGGTGATTCTGTCCCTTGTGAGTTATCACCGGATGTATGAAATATGTATAGCACTTACTGAAACACAGGCCAATGAGCACGGTCTTCCAGGAGGGGTCGAAGTACTCTATTTCGGCTAGTCGTTCTTGCTGACAGTTTAAACTTCGTTATGTCAATCCTGAGCTCATCAATCATGGTACATAATCAGTACTATGAATCAATAAATCACATTACAGTGCAACCCTTACTCGCGACTGAGTCGGGAGTGGGTAATGCATGTCCCCGTGTTGAAAGTGATTGATATCGATAAGACTTATTCATTATCCCGTCGAGTAAGTTTACATGATCATCTTTCCCGCACATCAGAAGTTTTCGTAAGTACATACGTTCGTACACCTCAGTACTTCTTCGACTCACGAGACCAAGATAAGATACCATCTATTTAGCGTTCATTCACTACGACACTGACTACTATGGTAATTACATTAGTACCCACGAAGAGAACATACGATGGAGCCCCTGACGGTCATGTAATGCGAAGATCAATGGACATCAACCGATTCCGACAGGCAAAGTGCACTCGGACAGGTTAGATCCACCTGAAATTCATTTGGCAAATGTCACATTATGTACCATCTGTGTCACGTATGGTGGGCCTCCGTGGCTCATCATCTTTCCCATTGATCGATGGGGCTTGAATGCATCAGGTTCAGGGAAGACTTCCGGATCTCGGGAGATGGCCCTAAGACGGTCACCATTAAATCCTTCGTATCTTGAAGTACGATGGCTTACCAATGGTTGCCGCATACCGTAGTACCAGCTGGAATACAATAGTTTCCCTGATGCCGGATTACCATTTGTAGATTACGTTGTTGAAGTATTACTTGCCCAAACTACGTCTTTGGTCGTGCGGTAGGCCATACCTGCAGTGAATGTGGTAAACTTGGTACAAAACTGCAGCGAAACACCAACCGCTAGCAGCCACCGGTCTCCATCTCGAAGCCTCAGAGATGAAGGCTTGCAGACGAGGAAGGGATTTTTAGTCAGCGAAAGTCGGTGCTTTACCACAGGAGATCATTCTTCATGAATTGACTTGCAAAAGGGGAATCGATACCTCGGCGCATTCCGATGACCGCATCGAGCTCGTCTTGGACTTTAGCTTGCTCCTCGGGGAAACACGCAGCTGCCATCAGTACCGTGCATATTGCCACAGAAGTCTATTGCTTGATTTCAGTCATAATGTCATTGGAAACAACAACAAATGCTAGGCTCACCGTGGCGGATCCAGCTCCAAAAAAGGTACCAGCAAGGAAAACTGCCTCAAGCTCTGCTATGCCATAGGAATGCCCATTTTCCAATGCAAATTTCGCAAACGAAGGTACAACGTCCGTGTTGCTCTGTTGTTGATACGAGTCAGATATCTTGTAAAGATTGGCAAGGCAATACTTACTATTTGCAGTTTCACGCGATTCAACTGACTGGTGTGAAGTCGCCTCTTGCTCTCAAATCCACGTTTTAATTCCTTGCCGTACCAAGGAAGGTATTTGAGCCACGGGATTAAGTTCACCAAGTAAGCGCCGGGGTGCAGGACTTTGCGAAATCTGTCAAAGGACTGGTGAACCTCTCTGACTTCAGGATCAGTCGCCAAAGTTGGTGTATCCTTCTCGTATGCAACTTTCATAATTGTCGTCGCTGCATAACTTCAAAATACCAGTAATCAACGTACCATCGCAAAATACACCTAGGAAAGGCTTACGTTATCACATAGCTCTGGAAGTCGTATGGATTATCAAGAGTGTCGAGGACAATTGTTTTCGCGTGTGACATCTGCAGTGGCTGATACGCCTCAGCTGATTTAGGCTGAAGATGCGTATGAATTATCCTGCATCACGAACGATGAAAGCATATTTGTGTAGTTATCGCATACTACGAACCTACGCATGCGACACCACTGTCCCCAGCACGTGCGGTTACGATGCCCAGTCCGCCGGACAACATTTCTGCAGCGACAATCATGCGAGGACGATCAGCTAGCGCTTGGCCTTGCTTCTCCATAATATCCACAGCTGCCTACAACAGCATGGTGAGCCAGCATATGAACAAGTATGCACGAAATGCTTGACTTTGTGGCGACCGATAATAACCATTTTTCAGTGCCTGAGCGAATAGTAATCAGAGGACCGTACTCGTCAATCCATCCCGCTATGCCAAGTAATGAGCTTATCAATCATTGGACAAAATCAGTACTAATAAAATAATGAATCAATATGCAACTCTTACTCGAGAGAGCGTAATAAATATCCCCGAAGTCGCCAACTGGGGGTGGGAGGGGAAGGTGGGAGAGGAAGGCGACTCTCTGATCTAGCAAGACATGCCTACATAATCACTCCTACCACCCCAAGACAAGCGGCAGCGCCAAGGACGGGCTGCGTGCTTTCAGAAATGTGCAGGTTGAGCAGTTGCAACACAATGGACGGGAGGAGCTTAATGATGGATTGGAAGAAATCCATTGAAAGCCCATTCCAGTTACAAATGGCTTTTTAAATCTGAAGTCATGCCACCCACGAAGAGAATACACAATGGAGGCTCCGGCGGTCATGTCCTCAGTGCGAGGATCAATGAACGATTCCGACGAGCAAGGTCCTAGACCGTTTTGATCCACTTGAAATTCATTCGGCAAGCATCACATTATGTACCATCGGTGCCACGTATGTTGGGCCTCCGTGACTCACCATCTTCTCATTGATCGATCAAGGGCAGAGTAAACCTGCCGCGAGCGCTGCAGTGGCAAGACGGCTTACATAGATGCAGTCTTTTATATTGAGAACGGTCAGCTGTTGCCACAGTCAGTAAGATCTTCAAAGCTGGAATTTAATCTGGGGCTCACCGTGTAGAAGAATTATATGTGGCACCATCAAGGGGAGATCGCGAGCAATTGCTCAAATTTGGGGAAAATACCCACACGTATGTGACCCCATGTCCAAGGATGATAACTTCAGTTATATAATAACCTTATACTACCTCATTCATGATTCGCCAGGTAATGGGGTTCAGGCAGGTGAGGTATGAAGCATCATGCAACGGCAAGCATTAATGGCATCCGAACAAAGTAGATCTCTCCTGGCTCACACTCCAGAAATGCGTAGCCTCGCATGTATCGTACGCGTGATCAATCGATCATGTATGCCTCGAGAGTTCAAATATAAAATTTCAAAACTGCAGTGTACCAAGAAATTGGCATTCATTGGCCACATTGTCGAGGATGTGTGGGTGATAGGGAGTCCAAGAAGCACTAACAGATTGTGATCTCAACACGAAGTTGCATCGGATCGAAACTGTCGTGTTGAGTTCTTGACAACGCTATCAGGAAAGCAGCTTGCAACTGCTTGCTAAGTCACGGTACCGTGCCTGGTCACGTTTGCTTCGGAAGATGCCGAGTCTACCACATTTGCGCCAGACCCTGCAATATCCGGTTACTAGTATAACAAGCCAGACGCTACAAGTCTCAAGCAAACTACGCGACCTCAGCTCAGCATCATGTTCCTGAGCTCCGTTTCCGGAACCCTCGTCTTAAAGTCAATAGTGCAGGGCTGATGGATACCTTTCATAAAACCCATGTCATCCAACGGTGCCGTAGGATCCAGACTAAGCTGGAAGGCCCAAAGAGTAAGGAGCGAGGTTATAAAGACGGATCTATAACAGTCGGAATGAGCTTGAATATCATCTGCAAGAAATCACTTTGACCTATTCGCGATGTGTTGACCGGGACATACGCTAAATGCAATGAAATTACAGAACCAAGACAGAATAAGCATCAGTGCTTACCGACGACCGAACCCATAGATAAAGAATTGGGGATCAGCTCTCAGGCGACCTTCGTCATTGATCCATCGCCGGGGCTTGAATGCGTCAGGCTCAGGGTAGACTTCAGGATCTCGGGAGATGGCCCTGAGGCAATAACCGTTAAATCCTTCGTATCTTCAAGTATGATAGCTTACCAATGATTTCCGAATACCGTAGTACCAGCCGGAATGCAGTAGTTTTCCTGATGCCAGATTATTATTCACAGATCATGTTGTTGAAAGATTACTTGCCCAAATCACGTCTTTAGTCGTGCGATGGGCAAAACCTGCAGTGAATGTCGTAAACTTAGTATAAAATTGCAACGAACACACCAACCATTGGCAATTGGCCCTGGTCTCCATCTCAAAGCCTCAGAGATGAAGGCTTGCAGGTAAGGAAGAGATTCATGATCAGCGAAAGTTGGTGCTTTATCAAAAAGATCATTGATCACGACTTGAATTACAAAAGCGGGATCGAGCTACCTTGGTGCCTTCCGATGACCGCATCGAGCTCATTCTGGACTTTAGCTTGCTCCTCGGGGAAACATGCAGCTGCCAATAGTACCGTGCATATTGCCGAAGAAGTCTGATACCGGATTCTAGTATAACGTCTTCAGAGGCAACCGACAAAGGACATCTTACTGTGGTGAACCCAGCTCCGAAAATGCCACCAGCGAGGAAAGCCGCCTCAAGCTCTGTTATGCCATAGGAAGGCCCATTTTCCAACGCGAATTTCGCAAACGAAGGGACAACGTCCGTATTGCTTTGCTGTAGGACGATTCGGACATCAAGTAAATATTGGCAAGGTAATGCTTACTAATTGCTGTTTCACGATGTTCAACTGACTGGTGTAATGTCGCCTGATGCCCATAAATGCCAATTTCAATTCTAAACCATAGAAAGGAAGGTATTTGAGCCAAGGGATTGTGTCCACCAAGTAACCACCGGGGCGCAAATCTATGTGGAATCTGTCAAGGGACCGGCGAACCGTTTTGACTGCGGAATCAGTGGCAGTAGTTGGTGTATCCTTCCCGTATGCAACTTTCATAACCGTCGTCGCTGCACAACTTCAATCACCCATAAGCACATACCATCACAAGAGTCAAGACCAACCTAAGAATTGCTTACGTTATGACATGGTTATGGAAGTCGTATGGATCATCAAGAATGTCGAGGACCGTTTTTTTCGCTTGTGACATCTGCATGGGCTGGTACGTCTCAGCTGCTTTAGGCTGGAGATGCGTGTGGAGTACCCTGCATCATGTTGAAAGCCTATTTCCATAGTATCGCGGACTACGAACCTACGCATGCGACGAAACCTGTCCCCAACAGGTATCAAGCCGAGGAGCAGTCCGCCGGAAAGCATTTCTCCAGCGGCAATCATGCGAGGACGATCAGCTAGCGCTTCGCCTTCCTTCTCCATGATATCGACAGCGGCCTGCAACAAGATGATGGGCTAGTGCATCAGACAAGCAAGTGTGAAATTGCCTGACTTTGTGACGTCCGATAATGACAATTTTCTCAGCTCCTGCGCGAATGGTGATCAGAGGTCCGTACTGGCCAATCCATTCACCTATGGTGAGAAATGAGCTTATCAGTCAAGCGAGGCAATCAATATTGATACAACAGCGAGTTGATGTGAACCCTTACGTGCGAGAGGGCAAGAAATGCCCCCAAAGTCTCCAAGTGGGAGGGGAAGGTGGGAGAGGAAGGCCACTCTCTGGTCTATTAGCTTCAAGTTGAATATAACCCCCAGTAATCACTCCTACTACCCCAAGACAAGCTGCAGCACCAAGGACGAGCTGTGTGTTGTCAGAAATGTGCAGGTCAGGCAGTTGAAACATGATGGATGGGAGAAGCTTAATGACGGATTGGAAGGAAGTACAATACAGTTACGAATGGCTTTTTAACTCTGAAGTCATTTGTTTAGCAGTTTGGATCCACTTGAATTTCATTTGAGAAGCATATATTTGTACCCAACGCCACGTCTCGTGGGCAGCGGTGACTCGTCATCTCTTGATTGAGCGATTAAGGAAAGGGTAAAATCCCTGCGAGTGCTGTACTTATCATCAGATTGTTAATCTATTTACATTGATACCTGTCGGTTGAAGCCAATGTCCATGAAATATTGAAAGCTGAAATGAACCCTGATCAACTACTTAGCATGAGTGGTTCTGCGTCTGATTCCGAGGAAAATCTGTAGCGGCGATTGCTCGAAGTTTGGGAATCACACGCATACATTGGCCCGGGGTACGTTACGGTGCAGTACCAAGCCCCGTCGACGATTCTACCATGCAGATCATGTACCATAGGACGTATACATTGGGAGTACGCAAGTAACGGTGATCTCTTCTCGCTTGCACAAGATCCGCCAGGAGAGGGATTTGGGATCGCAAGTGGCAGGGTGGGAGGTGGTCAGCGACGGCCCAGCGTCATGGTAACTTAGGCCCCGGGATGGGTTTGTTGGCATTGAGGTGGGTGAACATCAAAAAAGGTAGTTCAGGTAGCATAGCCACAAGCTTACTAATCGCATGATATTTTCTACTGTCAATCCTTTGGTCGTTCAGTGACTTTACAGTCCATGAGGTGAGATATCAGCGCACTTCGTACATGCAATTTACTCACGTACTTGTAGTTGGGCTATCTTTTACAGTGGGACAGAAATTACAGTTTCGGAAGCCGAGGATAGCCAGAGTCCAAGCACGACTTCACCGGGTAGGTGATTCATTCGGTACTTTGAGCTTCTTCCTTGAAGGCTTCGTAGCACTCTTTTTCAGCTGGTCAAAATGTTCAGAGTCGTTCGTAGTACGTACTAAGAGTTTAATCCTGGTTATGTCAATCCAGTTTCATCCGCTAGAGTATAACCCCTTTGCTCCACTGAAACGGCACTTGAGACAGCAGGAACGAGAGAGACGGTAAGAGCAAAGGAGACAGGGTAACACACTAACGTTGACGCACGTAGATCGATCAACTGACAAGCGGCAGATCAAGTACTTGCGATATTGTATGTACTGCATTTCAGTCGTTATTTGTTGTCCGTTAGGGCGTTACTGTATCATTCCGAGTATGGTGCGATAACCCAGGATTTGTCTCATCCTTCACTGTAAGTACCAGATCATGCACCATCGGGACACATTGGTTGAAACCGAGAGCATATGAGCTCATCATATTGAAGGGAATATACGCGACTACTTATACATGAACATAAATGCAACTCACAGGCATAACAAGGTTGATACCATAATTCTTAAGTAAACGAATGGATGATTCCTTATACGCAACCTCAGTTCAGCATCATATGCCTGAGCTCCGTTTCCGGAACCCTCATCTTAAACTCAATAGTGCAGGGCCGTTCTACATCATCCCCCATAAACCCCATGTCATCCAACGGCGCTGTAGGATCCAGAGCGAGCTGGAAGGCCCAAAGAGTAAGGAGCGAAGTTATAAAGACGGATCTACAACAGTCGGAATGAGCTTAAAAATCATCTACATGAAACGACACTTACCTATTCGCAATATATTGACCGGGACATGCGCTACATGGAATAAAGTTACAGAACCAAGACAAAATAAATATCGATCCTTACCGACGACCAAACCCATAGACAAAGAATTTGAGATCGTCTCTCAGGCGACCTTCGTCGTTGATCCATCGCTGGGGTTTGAATGTGTCAGGCTCAGGGTAGACTTCAGGATCTCGGGAGATGGCCCTGAGGTAGTCACCGTTAAATCCTTCGTATCTTCAAGTATGACGGCTTACCAATGGTTTCCGAATACCGTCGTACCAGCTGGAATACAATAGTTTTCCTGATGCACTATTATTATTCGCAGATCATATTGTTGAAAGATCACTTGCCCAAATCACATCTTTAGTGGTGCGATGGGCAAAACCTGTAGTGAATGTCGTAAACTTGGGACAAAGCTACAGTAAGACACCAACCACTAGCAGACACCGGTCTCCATCTCAAAGCCTCAGAGATGAAGGCTTGCAGACGAGGAAGGGATTTTTGGTCAGCGAAAGTCGGTGCTTGATCAGAGAGATCATTCTTTACGAAATTAAATTGCAAAACGAAAGTCGATACCTCGGCGCATTCCAACGACCGCATCGAGCTCGGCTTGGACTTTAGCTTGCTCCTCGGGGAAACACGCAGCTGCCATCAGTACTGTGGATATTGCGACAGAAGTCTGGTACCTGATTTCAGTCATAAGGTTTTCGGAAACAACACAAATCTAGACTCACCGTGGAGGATCCAGCTGCAAAGAAGGCACCACCAAGGAAAGCCGCCTCAAGCTCTGTTATGCCATAGGAATGCCCATTTTCCAACGCAAATTTCGCAAACGAAGGTCCAACGTCCGTGTTGTTCTGCTGTTGATACGACTCAAATATCATGTAAAGATTGGCAAGAGCAAAACTTACTATTCGCTGTTTCACGCTATTCAACTGACCGGTGTGAAGTCGGCTAATAATCTCAAATCCACGTTTTAATTCTTTGCCGTACCAAGGAAAGTATTTAAGCCACGGGATTGAGTCTACCAAGTAAGCACCGGGCTTCAGGACCTTGCGAAATTTGTCAAGAGCCTGTAGAGACTCTCTGACGTCTGGATCAGTCGCAAAGGTTGGTGTATCCTTCCCGTATGCAACTTTCATAGTCGTCGTCGCTGCATAACTTCAAATGGCCCGTAATCAATGTACCACTGCAAAATAAACCTAGGGAAAGGCTCACGTCATCACATGGCTCTGGAAGTCGTGTGGATTATCAAGAATGCCGAGTACCATTGCTTTCGCGTATGACATCTGCAGTGGCTGATACGCCTCAGCTGATTTAGGCTGGAGATGTGTATGAAGTATCCTGCATCACAATGAAAGCGTATTTGCGTAATACCGTGGACTACGACGAACCTACGCATGCGACGCCACCTGTCCCCAGCACGTGCGGTTACGATGCCCAGTCCGCCGGCGAACATCTCTGCAGCAGCAATCATGCGAGGGCGATCAGCTAGCGCCTGACCTTGCTTCTGCATAATATCCACAGCTGCCTGCAATAACATGATGAGCCAGCGTGTGAACAAGCAAGCACGAAATGCCTGACTTTGTGGCGACCGATAATAACCATTTTCTTAGTTCCTGAGCGAATAGTAATCAAAGGGCCATGCTCGTCAATCCATCTCCCTATGGTAAGCAATGAGCTTATCAGTGAGGTGACATAATCAGTACTGAGAAAACGATGAGTCAAGGAGCAACCATTACTCGGCCTCGCGAGGGGGTAATAAATGTCCCCAAAATCTCCAAGTGTGAGGGGAAGGTGGGAGAGGAAGGCCACTCTCTGATCCAGTAAGGTAAGCCTGAGTAATTACCCCTACTACCGCAAGACAAGCCGCAGCATCAAGGACGAGCTGCATTTGCATTTTGTCAAAAATGTCACGGTACAAGTCGGGCAATTGGAACGTGACGGATGGGAGGAGCTTAATGAAGGATTGGAAGGAGGCCATCAAAGAATGCATTTAAGTTCGACTGCCTTTTAACTCTGACATTATTCGGTTTAGCAGCTACCCAGAAAGGGAATACTAATGTGGGTCTCTAATGGTAAGTCATAACAAATGGTCCGGCGGGCAAGGTACACACACCTAAACAGTTCAGATCTACGTGAAATTTATTTGGCAAGCGTTGTATTCTGCACCATCGGTGCCATGTATAGTGGGCCTCTGTGACTCGTCATCTTCCTATTGATCGATCAAGGGCTGGGTAAGCCTGCTGCGAGTGCTGCGGTGGCAAGGTGACTTACAACAGATGCCGCAGTCTTTTTTCATTGACATCGGTCGGTTGATGCCACAGTTAGTATATCTTGAAAGCTGGAATTATGTAATTCTGTGACTCACCGGGTTATCGTTCAAAGTTGGGGAAACACACTTGACCTTATGTTCAAGGTCGGAGGATGATATCATTTCTCCAACGACATGTCACTATTTTGCATCCATGCACATTACATAATCTTGGGAGTATCGTATCGCAAGCACCTGCAAGCAATACTTGGTGACATGAGCGTGCCTCACGAATAGACCGTAGGGCATAGTAGGCGTTCATTTCGAAATTAGGTCGTATTGAACCAACTTGGAGAATCAGGGCCACAGTTACGGAAGATGCCGCTTCCTTATTCACCACGACTCGAAGATCCGCTGCATCCGCATCATAATACAGTTGAATCCTCGAGTTTCGGCATTTGACTCTCAGCTTCGTGGAATCCGGATCTCCCACCACAGACCGAATTTATCCATTGTAACATCATTTTCACCTCTTGCTAACGAAGTCCTCCGAGTCCTTCCCTATTGAACCTGGGATTCTGCGCCTGAGTCTTAGTTAAATCGACTGCTCATCTGATAAGCACCTCACTCCGTACAGCTGCAAGCGCTTCCATCTCCTTTAAAGGCAGCTGACTCGTCTCAGCTGAATCATTGATATCTCATATCGCGATGCAGACTAGAACATGTACGAGTGCCTCTCGGCATCGTCCTGTATGAGCCGCTCTTCCCCCCTGCGCGTAACTCGGAGCTCTTCACGTGCCAAGACTTGCAGTGCATCTTAGCAGTTCCTCGTCACTAGACGCCATGCAGGTCGTTCATCACTCGCAGAGCATGCATGTCGAGCTCATCAAACTTCTATTTCTACTTGTGGCAGCCTTCCATGTCGTTGCCTGCAAAGATGCACTGCAAATGCATATACCCATAGCACTAATCTTGCTTGCTCGCATTGAAATCATACAGGTACGTCCCCACCCTTTAGCTTCCCGCCTCCCTATCCATCCGTAGTGGCACACAGTCGTGTAGTCGTGATACCAACAGCGGGCTTTACGAACCACGACAGTGCAAGCCATCATTACTCAGTAACTCGCGAACCCTCTGGTGGTGACGGCAAACATTGAATCATTGTTTGACGCGAGCTTTTCTTTAGATGCATATACTCGTCACAGATACAAATGCATCATCCGCTACCTCGTGTGCATAGCGAGCAAGAGCCCGAAGACTCAGCGAACAGTGCGTACGTGAATACCACACAAGAGAAACACTGCCCCTAATGCGCATCATATTTGCTCACCCATAGTTAGTGTCCTGCGTCGATGGTGGCCTTGCAATGGCTTGCCACCTCTGCACCGTACCCTCATATTCATGCGTTCGGCTGTCGGTTCTACTTCGTGCTCAAGAGAGCTTCGCCACTCTGGATCATCGACGTGGTTCCCGAGCCCTGCGATTACTTTTCCTCCCCACTGAAATCGAGTACAAGCTGCCGTGAACCCGGGGCGCCGTCCCGGTGTGTCATTCGATAATGGAGCTGCGAAATTGACACTGTAATTGACAATCAGCATTGTTCGTCCTACACAGGACCTGGTTCTCGTTACCAGGGCGCGTCTGGGGTGAGTGGTGTCTTTCATTGCAGACTACATATCTTACTATGGACAACCCAAGAGAGAGTCATGAATATGAAATCTCTTTCAGATCGCTATCATATCAGAGGATAAAGTTCATCCTGACGCTGCATCTGCCGTTGTGAAAATGTCCGACGCAGAGGTTGACTTGGACTTCTTTACCTACAGCTACATGCAAGGAAAGATTTTTGGAGACTATTATGGCTTGATCTCCCGAAATGTTCGCTCGAATGGTGCAATGGTCGACGTTTTGCAAGTATGGAACTGGAAAGCTAATGACTGGTATTGGATCAGTGAATGTCACCCACTTCATCTTCATTGTGACTCAAGAGTTATCCTGACCTGCAGGTCATTTTGTTCGGGGACTAATATTGTATTCTCTGGGTAACTCGCCCAGTGTCATCCAGCTCACCGCTAAATTCCCGTTCCCCGCCTTGCCCAATATGCCTGTTTTCGAATACATCCACTTCACTAGGGACCGCGACCATGATTATTCTCCATTCGCCCCAACCCTGTGTTCATCATTAGGCCAGGGCGCATCGCGATCAGCATGAATGTAATAATGTTGGGGGATCTGATTATCTTTTCACATGTTTGATCGAGCAGAATACTTTCGAAGCTCGAGTCTATCCATATGAACCTGTATAGAACAGCTAGTCAAGGTTCCCTTCGTTCGCCTTGGGCCCAGAATACACCTGGTGCTTCTCGGAGAGCATGAACAGCTGTCGGGATTTCAACTTCTACGATTTGCTGCAGTCAATAGGATTTGGTTGGCCGTATTTTGAGATAATCACTCAGGAAAAGTTTCTTGCGAGGGATGGGCGAAAACCCCGATCGTGCGGACATGGAGGATATAGGGCTCTATGGCCCATTCGCGTTCCATCGAATTGTCATGGACATCCTGGAGGTGGGTGGCCTTGACATGTCACATGAGTAATAATAATAAAAATCGCCATATTTGCGATTACCGGATGGAAAAGTTTCTTGCGAGAAGTATACATGGACGAAAGGAGGGTACTGCTATCCGCCGTGAGTGATTGCTGTATGTATGAGATGTATATTGCGCTACTAGAACACAGATCAATGGGGACGCTCTCATAGAACGCATCGACGTACTTGTTTTTAGCTAATCATTCTTACTGAGGGTTTGATATTAATGTCAATACAGTTTCATCAACTGACTACACATAATCCGTTCACTAGACTAAAAAGTCACTTGCGACAGCGAGAAACACCTAAGTACTTTCCAAGGAATCCAACTACACTAATGAGACTAAGCGCTACAAATATTAATACCAGGAAATGCTACCCAAATATTCGCATTAGTAATCTGCATGCATAAACGAGTCCCAAAGAGCAAAGCTGGAGGCGATGGGTGTCATGGCGAGGATAAGAATCAGGTTACCATTGAGGTGGGAGGAAAAGATGAACGATTCATGAACAACCACTCTTCCTTAATTTTTGATGCCGCACTAGAGCCATTGTTGCCTTGTTCATGGACAGGAAGGGGAGCAGGAGCCAGGCGTTCATCAGCCTCACGCTCCTGCTCACTGAGGTCTTTGGGGGGCGGACGCAAGCCGCGCTCGCGCAGCGCAGCCTCACGATTCTCACGAGAGACGAAAGAATTTGGAAGGGTAGGAGTGGTACGGGGCGATCGAGGAGGCAGTAAAGAGTGCTTCGCTTCAGCCCAGGAATGTGATAGACGTGTGGTTGATGACGTAGGCTGCGCTGATGACGTAGCTGTGGGAACGGTGATGTGTAGCTTGGAGGTTATGCGGTTAATCAGGGATGGTTTTATGTCCTTCGTCGTAGGTGGTAATGATTTATGTATATTGGTGGTCAATCTGTCGAAAGAAAATTCATTAGAAAGATGAAGATCGGCTAACATGAAAGCCGAATGGATGTAAATTGCAGTGCGCATAATACACAGCATTGGTACTTATTTCGCGATGCGATACAAAGTAGGAAAAGTATGACCGCAAACTCACCTCAACGGACCGTCAACTTTTTCGGCTGCCTTTACTAGTTGCTCGATGGTAGGCTCAATCAAGACTTCATCATGAGACAGCCTGCTAGTGCTCCCTGTCTTGTTGATTATTGGAAGATTCCCTAGTCGGTCTGCGGAGTGGCATGCATTCTCGAAAGGGTTGATGTGAAGACTAATGCAACTTCCGACCTGTTCAGGTAAAGACGAGTCACTGTCGTTCTCGCTAGTTGGAGGTTTCGGAAGGGGCTTTGACCGCAGACGTATATCGTCAACGTAGGGCATAATGACTGTGTGAGAAGCCTGGAGAATGCAAGTTTACAAAGTGTCAACTCTAATTTAAGAGAACACACGGTTGTAGGATCGTGATAATTGGGCCTGAGTGGTAGGATGGGACGACTATGTAGGAAGCGAGGGACGGGCCGCGGCTGGTCTCCCCTAGGCAGACCTTTATAGACGAACTTGAAGGAAGATTTGAGCCGCGGCGCTACCGCACTGTCAGCGGTCACGTGATGTAGGAATTTCAAACTTGTCACTTGAAAGGAACAACACCAGTGACGGCGACTTCAAATCTGCGCACTTGGTAAATTGATCTATTATACACAAAGAAGGGACAGCTATCGACTGTCCTTCATCTACTGGTACTGCTCGGGACCTCACCGACAGGTCGTCACAGGCTCACAATGACGAAGAGGATGAGTGTGGCGGCGTCGCCTTAGGAGGTCTTCTAGACCTCCCTGTCAACATCATATTGTACATCCTACGACCTAGTTCGAGCACGTAAAGTAAGGGAACATATCTATATCATTAAGTCAGTCTTACAGATATGCAATACACTTCGGCGAGTGATCGACTCTTCGCAAGAGGTGCTGTACGCGATCGACATCAAATACTTTCATATGATATCTGCTCCTCTACCTGATTCAGTTCTTCCCACCATGACGCGTCGCCAGTTACTTCGACAACGCGAAACCGCATGGCAGGAAACTGAACATTCCAAAAGACATCGCATACACTTTCCAGACCCTGACATGCATTTCCAATATTGGTCGCGGGGTATTATTCAGGTTTCAACCAGGGAACGGATGAAGTTTATGCAGTTCCCAAGCCTATCGGCTAGTGGCTGCGATCATAGTGACACTACAAATGGAGCTGTGAAATCAACAGTACTACATAGTGTGTTGGGCGGTTGCTGTTTTTCGTCCGTGCAGGATCTTCTGGTTCTCGTTACTAGAGCGCCCCAGGGTGAGTAGTTTCTTGCATTGTAGATATATGCTCAGTTGATAGCACCAGACAGAACCACAAACTTCAAATCACCTACAAATCGCTTTCAGAGGATAAGGTCCATCCTGATGCTGCATCAGCGGTTGTGGTGCCTGAACCAATTGGCATCCCATCATTTTGCAAACAATAATTTTCGGAGACTATTATGTCTTGTTCAGCAAACATGCTCGCATGAATAGTGCTGGTGTCGACGCTTTGCAAGTATGGAACTGGAAATTCAGGGACTGGTGTCAGGGCTATTTTTAATGCAAGGTGACGGTCAATATCGGAGAGGGGCGCAAGGCGACTATTATATTTGAAATCTCTCTCGCCAACAATTTTATACGGAGACATGTCAGCACTGACGATTTCGAAAGACCCACAATATCACGCTCGCTCAAAACACTTTGACGTCAAGAACCATTATATCCGGAATCAAATCCGAGACCAAGCGATAGAAAACGTATACTGTCCAACTGAAGAAATGATCGCGGATATCCTGACGAAACCGCTACACAAGCCGAAGCATTCCAAATTCACAACAAGGTTGGGTATGTCCCCGGCTTGAGGGGGAGTGTTGTGAATTGTGCAAGCCGAGAACACGTGACACGGCGAGAGACGTCATGGTATGTAGCAGAGTGGATACTGTATAAATAGTTGGACAGAGAGATTTCAAATATAATAGTCGCCTTGCGCCTCTCTCCGATATTGACCGACACCTTGCATTATCAATATGTGTCAGTGAATGTCACCCAACTTCGTTTCATTGTGACTCAAGTGCTAATCTGTACCTGTAGGTCAAACTTTTTGATCCAATGGACATGGCACTGGATTTTTGTTTTCTATCGAATGACAGACTTCTCGCCGTCACTAAGGTGCTTCCCTGGTTAACTCGTCCAATGCGATCCAGCTCACCGCTAAATTATGGCTCCCTGCTTTGTCCAGTATATGCGCTATGGAATACATTACCTTCACTTGCGACCAAGACTTTGCTTGTCCCTTCACCCCATCTCTGTGTCCATCGCGGTGCCAAGCCGGCACGCACAACCAGCTCATTGCTATCAGGATGAGTATACGCTCAAGGGGAATTGATTTTTCTTTCAGATTTTATATCGAACATAATGCTTTCTCGGAGGTCGAGTCGACCTATGCGCACCTCTATGGAAAAGTCAGTGAAGACACCCCTCATTTACCTCGGTCTTCCTGGGGGCCCAAAATACATCCGATTCTTCTCGAATCCTGACCTGTTCGATCACAATCACTGCTTCTATGGCTTCCATATTGTAGATCTGATCGACCAGGGGCCGTCATTGCCCTTCCATCGGAGCCCTGGACAGTTGCGCATCCGTGACTTCAACCCTCATCGTGTGAAGCACTACAAAGCTGGGAGAGGAGCTTAGTGACACGAACGACTTGTCAAAGGCGAGCCATCGAACTCAGACGTACAAAGACATTTCCTGGAGCCAATAGGCGGTCTCCCGCATATCGAGATAACCACTCAGGAGAAGTTTCTCGCGAGCTGCATATTCATGGACGAAAACAGGGTAGTAGTAACCGATGTGAGTTATCACTGTATGTATGAAGTGTATATGACGCTTACGGCGATGCGGGTTAATCAGCGTGTTGAAGAAGGTATCCGACTGCGAGTCGAAGTGCTTGATTTCAGCTAGTCATTCGACTGATTATAACCCCTTTGCCGGACTGAAAAGACACATGAGAAATGCTTGAGACACTGGTGAACTTGGAGTTCCCCAACGAGAGCTACACAGGAGGAATGATGTTCGAACACTATTACGTTTTGTTCTGCCGGGGTGTTCAGAATTTCAAATAACGTCCTAGTCGATTGTTTGGAAATCATGAACTGGCAATCGAAAGACCGCTACCGGTCCCGTCAGTGAAAGTTCACCTGATTTCATCTTTAGTGTGACTTAAGAATCACTTGGATCCTCTGTAGTGCTTCAAACCTCTTGATCCGAAGGTCAGGGCGACGGATTTTTGTTTCCTATCGAATGATAGACTTCTTGCTGTCACTATCAACAACCGACTATTGTATTGCTAGGGCAGTTAATTCTAAATTCGTAGGTGTGGGCCATTAGGTCCTAACCGGAGTTTC